>QEOT01003822.1:308983-349045 GCA_003123785.1 Pterocarya stenoptera
GGCTGGAAGAAATAATCAGTGGAAGACACGGCTTGGTGGAGACAGATGCTCTCCATTCACACCAGACCAGCTGGAGCAATAATGCATGCAGTTTTCGTTTGACAGAAAGCTCAGTAGAAACATAAAATAAAACAAGAGGCATGCAGCAGATTCTTTCTGTTGGCAAAGCAACACACAGCAGCACATTTTTCTTCTTAACAAACCAGAGATAATGGGCGACAGAGCAGCAGCAGATCCACGTGGAAGAAGCCTCGGTTTCACTGGGTTGGATGGTTTTCATGTGGGCAGCAGCTGACCTCAAGGTGAAGTGGAGCGGCAGCAGGTGCACGCGGAGACAGACACATGCAGACGGACGAACGTGGGCAGCACAAAACAGGAAAGAAAAGAAAGAAAAAAAAAAGAAAGAAAAGAAGAAGAAGACAGATGCACGCGACGGACGAACGTGCAGAAGGAAGAAAAGAAAGAAAAAAAAAAAGAAAAGAAGAAGGAGAGAGCATGCGGACGAATGTGCTGGAAACGAAAACAGAAAGAAAAAAAAAAGAAAAACAGAAAGAAAGAGATGCAGACGGACGAACGTGCTGGGGCAAAAAAGAAACAGGAAAGAAAAGAAAAAAATAAAGAAGAGAAAGCTGGACGAAGCACAGTGGCAGTGCATGCGGAAAAGAAAAAAAGAAAAGAAAAGAAAGAGGGAGAGGAACGCTAGCAGCTGGCCTTTGCAGCTGAGGGTTTCTTTTGAAGCCTATAAAAAGGGCTTGAGATGAACGAAGAAATCATCTGGGAGTTCACAAAGAGCTTCTCATTTTGCAGTGTATTATTTGCAGTGCCTTATTTCAGTTTTTATTTACAGTGTTTATTTCAGCTGTTATTTTCATTTGCAGTGTTTCTTTTAGTTCAGTTTTTATTTCTTTGTTTAGTTAAATTTATTTTCATTTGAGAGTTAATTTATTAAGCTTGTTTTGTAATATTTGGTATTGTGTTTTATTTTAGCTTTCTAATGGAGAATAGATCATTATATTCCATGGTTATTGTGATAAACATGGTTGGCTAATTTTTTTTATACTAAGGTGAAGAGGTGAAGTCTAATAATTTAAATATTGTTTTATATCAATAATAGAGTTCATATTGTGAGTTTGATTAATTGACTGGTATTATTATTAGAAACGTTGATTATCTATATATTTCTCTTGATTCATTGTGATTTCCAAATACAGTGAATGCTTGAAAAATCCCTGTGGTAATTAATTGGACTTGTGAATGTCTCTACCCTCAATTATTCAAACTTAATATTTGGTGATTAATTTTCTTGGGCTTAATTGTTAAATTTTCCAGTTAGACAGAATCATTATTCTAGTCTAACTGAGTTAAATTGATTGGAAACAATTTCATAAATTATTAGACGGATCCTCGAAACCTTAGTCGTTCTCCATATTAATTCACTTTATTGTTTCAGTTATATTCTGTTACGTTTAAAATCTTCAACCCAGTAATCTCATTTTTTTATTTGTTCTTATTTTTAAATCTCCTTTCATTTTATTCCCTTTATCACATTAGTCAATCCTTGTGGATTCGATCCTGTAACGTACTACGACACCTGTATACTTGCAGGCAAAACTGCTCTGAATTTTTATTCATCATTCTTGAGTAAAAGTTTAGACGCAACAATCAACATTTGCCACTTCCAAAATATGCTAATATTAAAAAAACACAGAATCGGGAGGGCAGGAACCTTCTAAAATTGGTAGTTGCTACCCGACCCGCAATACATATCGATCTGAAGATCACACTTTGCAAGATTATGACTAGAAAAATTAGTTGAACAATGAACTTTTGTAGCTGGCTGGAGCATTAGTTAAAAGATTTGAACAGTCATTAGATCTTGCCGGAATGCGAGAAATGCGAGCAACGTGAAGATGGGGGCAGCAACACTTGGGGGAAGAGCATCTATCAATTTTATTTGAAATGGGGATCAGTGATACTAAATGTCAAATTCAAACCCAAAAAGTTAAATATTTCTGATGAAGTGACAATATCTTATTAGTAACACAATGTTCACATATAGATTATTAGAGAAACAAAAAAGTACCAAATGTAGAAGGAAATCTAAAAGAATCAGTTATCTGCCAAAGAAAATTCTATTTACAACATCAACGGGTAGAGCATAAGCTGGATCTATTGATAAGCAACAACAAACATGGACGACTTTTCGTTATAAAATCAAGGAATCTCTAATAAAGAAGCAAAATCATGTGTAGGAAAAATGGAACCAAGGGTATTGCACAGATAGGCCAGAAACCACATAGTATATAAACTACTAATGCTCTGCCATTCGTCAAAATGCAGTTCTCCTCAATCAGACCCAAATTTGAGCATAAAAAGTTAGAAAAAAAAAGGACCCAAATCGGAGGAATAAAAAGAAGGAACAAACCTGGAGTCACGAGGATGACGGCGAGCTCGGCGACGACGATGGTGGGGTCACAACGATGATGGGCTTCTTCGATCGGCAGTTCGGCAGTGAGGGAGGCTAGGGTTCCTTCGGGCTTCGGCAGAATCGGCACACGAGAGAGAGAGAGAGAGAGAGAGAGAGAGAGAGAGAGAGAGAGAGAGAGAAGGCAGAATCGGCACACGGGCAGGGTTAAAACCCAATATCAAAACGGCGTCGTTTTGATACTGGGTTTGGATTTAAAAAAAACCCGGGTACCGGGTTTAAAACCCGGAACCCGGCCTGGGTTGATCCGGGTTTTGTAACCCGGGTTTCGGCCCGGATATGATCCGGGCCGGAACCCGGAATCGGAATCCGGTTTTCCAGATTCCGGACCGGGCCGGGTAAAAACTCGGCCCGGATGAACACCCCTATCCATGGTTTGCTATATGGTTTTGTGAGGATTCTTGTTCTTGACCTATTGTAGACTTACTGTACAACAAGACCCTGAAATAATCAAGGATCCTTCAGACTGAGAGTCTTGAAATCAAAATGGATGTTAATACGATGAGGGATTTTCTTTCCATGGTGTTTTAATCTGAGTACGCATGTTTGTTTGTTGAAATATTAATTTCTTGAATGAGTTAATATTAGCAGATGCCCCCAAAGGCCAACTATATCGATGGGTTGAGAAAATCCTAAACCTGCATCCTAAGTGTTCATTTAATTGACATTTAAACCATTGTTTTAGTCTAAAATCCAATTACCAATTGTGGGTGACCTTTTTACTAATGCTTTTGACATTAGGCACACGGTTTTAGGGTTTTTCCTTGTTAACTCATTTGGTTGATTTAGAAGTGGCTCCAACTCCTCATCATGTTGTCAATCTGAGCTACACATCCAACATTTTGTCTATAATCATTTCACATAATCCATTTATCCACTTGTAAAGTCCTATGCACAACATTACTGATTATAAACCCACTTGCCTTCTTTAAGCTACCCTGTTTTCATATATTTGCATGATTAAGCGAGTTAATCTTGTTGTCCTTAAGGAAATGATCTTGGAATCTCTCCTTGTGCATTGATTCTTCTTTTATCCTTGGAAGCATAATCTGGTGAGTATCAAAGACCAAGAAAATAATTAAGATGTCCCTAATCCTTCATTTCAAAATTTTCATTTGGAAAATCTTGAAGATGTCAAATGGCAACAATGTCATCACCAACAATAATCATATCATCAACATAAAGAAGAAGGAAGATAGTAATAATCCCAATAGTATGAAGAAAGAGTGTAGAGTCATAGGAACTCGGAACAAAGCCTTGCTGAGAAACTACAAATCGAGATTTGTCAAACCAAGCATAAGGAGCCTGCTTGAGTCCATAAAAAGCCCGTCGAAGATGACAAATTTTGGGGGAGCATGCCTTGTAGCATTCAATTGATTCATCTGCCCAAGTCTTGATCTTATATATCCACTTACATCCAACTGTTGCTTTATCAGGAGCCAGGTCCACTAGGTCCCAAGTGTTGGTTTTGGTAAGGGCATCTTATTCATCAGACATAGCTTTCTACTAAAAGGGGCTGGCACGAGCTTCACGGTGATTGTGAGGTTCATGAAGGGTAGCTAGAGCTGGAAAGAAATTATAATCCTGAAGATGAAAAGGGATAACAATTACCCAACTAGAGCGATGAGAAGGAAGCTAAGAGGACTCTTGAAAGGGTATTGGTGCAGGAGAACCTTCAAACGCATTAACTGGAGGGAGAATGACATTGGAGTTTGAGAAGTTCGTAGTCTTCAGAGAAGAGTCAGAAAATAAAGCAATGGAGGGGTTAATGAAGATAAGTGAATGGGTGGAGGCAGAAGGCGAGAACATGGAAAGGCTCATAAAGAGTCTATGTTCCCAAAACTCTATATGACGAGAGACTCACAAATGTTTGGTTATGGGATCATAGCAATAATAATCTTTTTGGGTTAAGTCATAACAAAGAAAGTAACATAACCAAGAATGGGGTTCAAGTTTGGTATGTTCATGGGGAGGGAAAGTGACAAAATAGGCACAACCAAAGACTCGAAGTAGGGAGTAATAGGAATTTTGTCATGGAAAAGCGCAAATGGAGACTTGTTGTTGAGTGTGGGTAAGAGTACTAGATTGATGGTGTATACAACAGTAAGAGCAGCTTCACTCCAAGATTTTAATAATAAAGAAGTGTAAAGTAAATGTGCTCTTACTGTGCTAGGAATGTGATGATGTTTTCTTTCGACATGCCCATTCTGTTGAGAAGTATAAGGACACGAGCGATGAGCGATTGTGCCTTATTGATTAAAAAATAAAGAAGAGACTTGTCATTACATTCCATAGCAATATCTTAACAGAACACTTTAATGGCATGTGAGAAATTTTTTTGGACCATTTTTTAAAAAGATTGATAATCATGGACGAGTTCAGATCGATGATGTAAAAGATAGAGCAATGTATATAGAAAATAATCATCAATTAATTATTACAAAATAACGGGACCCCCTTTAGTAGAAAAGATAACGGGACCCCAAATGTCATAATGGACCAAAATCAAATGGTGCACAAGAAAATGACTCCCTTTTATCAAAGGATAAATGTGTTTGTTTGCCAAGTTGACAAGATACACAATCATAGGACTTGAAATCTATAAAACCTAGATGACCTCAAGACACTAAAAGCTAAACACGTGGTTGAGAGGCATGACCCAACCAAGAATGCCATAGACTATAAGAGATGCTCATTGCAGCAACCAAGCAAGAGGTAGAGGAAGGGATATGCAGAGAAGAGAACTCAAAAAGCCATCAAATCTTACAACATGTCCCAATGAGATGTCCTGTCTGAGGATCTTACAAATCAAAAAGCCCTTATTATTCTTGGAGCCTCTAGTGTGCACAAAAAAAATACCACGCAAAAAATCACTTTGCTTCCAAAGTGGGTGCACCGAAAACAGAAAAGTTGGTACCAACTCGAACAAAGGCCACAGTTTTACACTCGTGGTAAGGTTAGAATGGAACAGACACAGAAACAGAATGTAATGCTAGAGGTTTTCAGAAATCATATCATATCATATAGAGTACATATCATTTTCATAACATAACAGAATCAGATTACGAAAACATAATTTATGCACAAAATTTCATATTTGCTCTCTTTTGCACAGTTCAGAAACAAAATGTCAAATAGCTCATGTCTACACCAGTCATACCAGAAAATACTTTACTCTTAAACAAAATCTCATGAGTAATGCAGAACAAATAACTGAGGTAGTTCAAATTTCTTTTCATAACCAAACATGCATATTTTTCAAAAATCAACCTCAGTCCATTTTATTTTTATGCAAAGTCTAGCATAGGAACCTCACTTACCTAAACTTCTTAGCCTTTCAGAAATTCTTCACAACAGTACTGAACGAAAATCAATCGTCACCTATAAAAATTTTCACGNTAGAGAAGAGAACTCAAAAAGCCATCAAATCTTACAACATGTCCCAATGAGATGTCCTGTCTGAGGATCTTACAAATCAAAAAGCCCTTATTATTCTTGGAGCCTCTAGTGTGCACAAAAAAAATACCACGCAAAAAATCACTTTGCTTCCAAAGTGGGTGCACCGAAAACAGAAAAGTTGGTACCAACTCGAACAAAGGCCACAGTTTTACACTCGTGGTAAGGTTAGAATGGAACAGACACAGAAACAGAATGTAATGCTAGAGGTTTTCAGAAATCATATCATATCATATAGAGTACATATCATTTTCATAACATAACAGAATCAGATTACGAAAACATAATTTATGCACAAAATTTCATATTTGCTCTCTTTTGCACAGTTCAGAAACAAAATGTCAAATAGCTCATGTCTACACCAGTCATACCAGAAAATACTTTACTCTTAAACAAAATCTCATGAGTAATGCAGAACAAATAACTGAGGTAGTTCAAATTTCTTTTCATAACCAAACATGCATATTTTTCAAAAATCAACCTCAGTCCATTTTATTTTTATGCAAAGTCTAGCATAGGAACCTCACTTACCTAAACTTCTTAGCCTTTCAGAAATTCTTCACAACAGTACTGAACGAAAATCAATCGTCACCTATAAAAATTTTCACGTACTTCCATAAATTTTCAATCGAACCTGCATTTCGATTCTCAAACCTGAAATACTAAAACAACCTATTTTTCCCAAAACTCTAAAATTCTCATAACCTGGTATCTTAAAAGATTACTCTCCAAACTCATCGATGACCACTTAACCTTTTAGAGTAATACATTTAAAATATAGGTCGTCAAAATTTCATTCAAACGACTTAAACTAAAATTTTAAACAGTTAAAGAATACAATTAAAACTTCATTTATTCTCTTATATATAGGAAAGATAGTTCAAGTCAAACCAATGATATTTTAGAAATTTTGGCAAGGCAACATGGGTTCTTTAAAAAAGCACTGTAATTTAATAATAATAAAAATTCTCAAAAGGCTACACAATTTAGAAAAGATTTAAGGGTATTTTAGTAATGATGAAAAATAGTGGTTAAAGAATGGAAGTCTAAAAAAAACCCAGTTTCAGTGAGGCTACGTACATCTGGCAAGGGTGGGAATGCGAGATACTCACTAAGAGAGGAGGAGCTGGGTGCGGTGCGGCGAAGACACGGTCTAGCTGGGCTGCTAAGCATGAGAGGGAGAGAGAGTGAAAGAGATGGTGAGAGAATACAGTGATAGAAAGGGGGAGAGACGGAGAGGAGAAGCAACCAAAGGACAAGGGCTTACCGAGTGGAACAACAACATGGGTGACGAGAGGTGCCCGGCTGCACTTTCTGCTCAGACGATGATGGTGTGGAGGGCTGAAGACGTCACTGAGTTCACTATGCCGTGGTCGGTGTCACCTAACGTAACAAGCTTGCTCTGTTTTGAGCTGCAAAAACAAGGGTGTAACGGGCTGAGTTTTCGTGAGATGGGGGTGGTGGCGTACTGGGTTGGTTGAGCAGTGGGCATTCATGGTGGTGGTGCAGGGACGACGTTGTGGGGGTTGTAACACAGAGTGTAAGGGTTCTCTTGGTTGATGTAGGGATTCTGGGTTTATGTAAGGGATTTTTTGGGTTGATGGATGGGGTTTTTCTGGGTTTATGTGTGTATTTTCTTGGATGGTGATTGTATTCAAAATGGATGTAAATGGAATAAGAATTGAGAAAGAAAATAGTAGAATGCAACACAGTTGAATGATAAAAAGCAATAAGAAACTCAGTTGCCACAGGGTTCTTCGAGGGCCCTTAACCTCCAATTCGATAGCCAATATTCCAGGCTACTTTCGATGCCTTTCTCTGCCATTTCTGGTGTACATGAAGAAAGCATGACCACTAACTGCTCTAATGGCAGAGAGACACGTGTACTGACCATAAAAAAAATGAAATACACGTTATTAAAAGTAGTTGCATAAATGATAATAACATAAAGTAAACGACATCACATAAAGGTAAAGCAAGGCATAAACGGCAGGTAGTTTGCTGTCTTTATCTTCTTTTCAACACTGCGTGCCGTGGCTTAGTAAAACGGTGCACTTCTTCGGCACTACAACGGAGCGTTTTGAGTTCCCTTTCATAACCCTAGTTTCCCTTCCTCTTCCGCACTTATTCTTCACTTCAGATTAAGTCTTGTCCCTTCCAGTTGCCGAGGCTCCTTTGTCTTCCTTATCTCCCTTCACCATAAAGCCCTAACATAGAGGCAGCAATGACGCACTCATTTGGGCTTCCATGAGGGTGTAGGATGACAACGGGGGGTGCAAAGATGACTCCGTGAAGCAACCATGGGTGGCTGTGCTAGCAGGTGTTGGGAAGCAACGATAATGACTGCATGGAGGTTGTGGAGGGTGGCACTACGGAGTAACGTTGAACGAGGGCTGAGCCGAGCACATGGAGAGGCAGCGGTGCACGGTTTGATTTTCTTGGTGGACAGTCATGAAAGGCAGGGTGCATGGAAGGGATGGCTTCAAAGGAGTGCAGGTTAGGGTTTTCTTTTCATGTAAGGGGGTGAGCGTATTATAAATAGGTGATTGAGGACCAAACGAAAACGAAAAAGGGACGTGCACACATAGGAGTAGAGTCGTGCGGGGTGGGGAAAATTGATCATAAATTGAGAGTTGGTTTTCATGGGTTAAAACAAACAAGTGTGGGCCTTGGGGTGATCGGGTAGAGCCCACTTCAAAAATTTGGGTCCAAGGTTGGTAGTGAATAAAAAAAATATATGGGCTCTTCCCTAAGTTTTGGGCCTTGAACCAAACTCTGCAATATTCCAACTTATCTCTTGGAAAAAAATATCAGCCCATAAAAAAAATATTCGACAAAACAACTGGCTTTCCATATGTATAAATCCAAAAATTTTAGAAAGCGGCTTGGTGTTGGTCTCTAGTGTTACAGTCTTAGAAAAGGACTATGAAGTGGAACATCCAGGTGAACTTCCTAAAGTAGATTTTGAAGTAGGTGAAGAGGTAGCAACAACAACAGGATCAACTGTTTATACCTTCATAGTGGAGAGACAGTTTTCCTCATAAATGAGTTCAACAACAGCAGCCTCTAGAGAGGGAAGCGGTGTGCGGTCAAGAGAGATGCTCAAGTGGGCTCAAAATCCTTACAAAGAGCCATTGTGAAATGCATAAAATTGTGGTGATCATGTCGCAAACAATTCAAGATCCTCAGAGCACTTCAGTTGTGGATCTGCAGCAGATAGTTTTCCCCAAAGATTGTTAACTTGAAAATATAAATTAGCAATAAACTGGCTTGATTCTTGAAGCATATGATAAAGTTTAGTCTCAAGTTGAAACTATAGAGAATCATTATAAGTACAATTATAGCATTTAGCAATAAAATCCCATGCAGTTTTGGTGTTTCCAAGTTTTGGAAGCAAACTATCAATGGATGGAACTGAAGTGTTAAGAAACCAAGAAAGGACTTTATAATGCATGCTATGCCAATCTTCAAGATGACATGCAAAAACGTCAATACTTTCACCACCATATTTCTTGGAAGTAAGAAGATCACAAGATACAAAAAGCCATAATTTGCGCCCTCAAAGACAAACGTCCATATTTTGAGACACATATTGTAGTTAGAGTCATCCAAGATATTTTCAATGTAACGAACAATGCTATCAAGGCCGGAAGTTGTCTAGGATATTTTATGTTTTTCCTTTTTGTCAACAATCAATAGACAACATGGCTACTGACTGGATGGGTGACTGGATAGATGAGGTAGCATGAATTTGAGGGTTAGGTTGGATTAGGTGGGACTAAGTGTTGTGGGCTTAAAGAGGGTGAATGGACTTTCAATAATAAAAAATAATAGAGGGGAAAACAGGTAGAGAAGCTTACTTTAGATGGGTTGGGCCGAAAATGGGCTGGACCAAATGGGAGGAGACTAGTGCGTAGCGTGCATGGTTAGACATTTATGGTGACCATACTAAGACAACCCATATTGAGAATAGGTTGCCGTGTGGTCTATTGGAATGCGTGACATTTCTACGAAATGTCAACGACAACTCATACAGTCGATTTACTGTCTGATATGAGAAACAGATTGAAAAATGGATGTAAGTAGTGTGTAAAGAACCATACTTGTCAAGTGTTAAAAGACTGTTAATTAAACTGGACGTGATGTGCTATACAAATAGCAAAGTGGAAGGAACATGACTTCTAAGAAAACGATAGAGCACGGACAAAACCATTCTATGAGAGATACCAGGATTGGGTATCGGGTATTCACCGATACAATATAGAAAACTATATATTCAAGTGTGTCTATTTCATGTATAGGAAGTGCCTATTTATAGTTGAATAGGCATGTGGTATATAAAGAAATTCTAGCTAAGCATAAATACAAATACAATCAAAGCTTAATGGCAACATATTTTGTCCTAAGAATATTTTATAATATGGCAATATTCTTAATACACGAAATCATGGAAATATTCCTAGATATACTAGTAGGAAATATTCGTAGCTAGATAACTAACATACAATATATATAGTGCTTCCTGATCATCATCAAACAACAACTCCATTAATGCATAGAGTGTTTTCAGTGGTTCACACTCGAAACCTCGTACTTATAACTCTCCATTCTTCTTTTGCTTATTTGAAGGAAGAACTGGAACATGTACCAATTTAACAATGCATCTGGCAACCTTTGTATTAAAAACCACTGCACAGAATGCAACCAGTAGGGTGTGCAGATATGTTCATAACCAATGCGTCGGATGCTTGCTTTGCTATACATTTCCGATGAGGGAGTGAATAAAGAAGCTGTGTTGAAATCTCTTATCATCTTTGTTGCCACAAATAGTGGAACCTACATGCAATATATACATATATTATATGATCATAAGAAGATCATGAAATGGTTAATTAAACCACACACACACACACACACAGATATATATATATTTATATATATATCTAAGAATACATTTCTTTGTCAAGCCAATATCTTCATTTTTAAATAATTCAAGTTAAAAATAAAAATAAAAAATACCAATGTGACTAAAAAAGAGTACAAGGTTATATATGACAAAATGGGGAACCACACAACGACTCCTATGTGACCTAGAGGGAGTAATTTAGTTGATATTTTATGGGTGAGGTATTCTAACCCTTACTCTATCTCTGATAATCGTTAGAAAATTGAAATTATGGAAATATTTCAATAGCATGATATCGAATGTTACGATGACAGTCTCACCCAATCCATATTTCGAGACTACTTAATTATTAATATTTGTTTAAGAGTGAAACAACGTAGGAATGATCTATATATTGCTCTCAGAAAGTGCTTGTTTGGGTGGAGGATCTTGCAATCCATCAAAATATTATTTTTCTTTGTAACTAAAAAAGGAACATAGGAATATAGAACCTGGCACTGAACATCTATTCCGTGTTCTTCGTATTCCAAACCGATGCATCTCGAGAACATAGCCAGATACCTGCGACATGGTCAAGATCATTAGTGATGCCTGAGAATCCATCTCAACTAGGTGAGGTGAGATGACTCAGTCTAACCATCTCACTTCATTTTATCTCATCTTGTTTAATCTTAATTAATAATTTTATTATTATTCATAATCATCTCAAATAATCTCATCTTATCTTACTATCAAAACGGCTCAAATTGAAACCAAAACATCTTACAGCCGACAATACTTTCTCTCCATTGTAATTTTGGTCTCATTTCATAGAAATTATTTCATTTCATCTTATTATATCTTCTCTTAATATTCAAATATCATTTCATAGATATTTTTTAATTATAAATATTAAAATTTTTTATTTAATCATTATTTAATTATTATAACTTTCTCAAACATTCAAACAAATATAATAAATGAGAGGGTATTTTTCTCCCGGCCCATGGAATTTCCTAGGCCCAACCTATTGGAGAGACTCACTAGAAGACAAAATATGAGAGAATGAGAGAAGACAAGAAGGGACTAAGGAGTGACGGTGTTAGGAGAGGAATATGAGTGATTTGACATAAAGCAAAGAAAAGCGAAGTGTAAGGTGTCAGGAGAGAAAAGTAGGGAAGTGACTTAAGGCTTCGTTTGGATCCTCAATCCAACTCAACTCATCTCAACTCATCATTACAACTTTTTCGAATCCCAATACAAAATATAATAAACAATTCAACTTTTTCAAATTTTAAAATAATAATAATACTAAAAAATAATATTCTAATAATATTTTATCATCTCAACTCAACTCAGTTCAACATCCAAACACTTAAAGCAAAGGGAGGCAAGAGATAAAAGGCAAGGGCAACCTATGAATTAGGGACCTTTTTTTGGATGGTTTGAGAGGCTTTTGGGGTTTTTCTTCTTCAACTACTTCTTCAGCCTTTCGAGAGAGAACATCCTCTCTAACAAGTAGATCTCCATTGTACAATGAGAAATAAGAGGCTATGAGAGACTGTAAACAAGCATATTATAGTGAAAACTCTCCTCCCCAAACCCCCGTAGACGTAGGCCTAGTGGCGAACCACGTAAATCTATGTGTCCATCTCTCTTTATTTTCTCTACATTCAAATACTGTTCATCGACATGGATTTACACACCGACACTATACAGCCGCACTAGACCACTGCTGGGGGCTCCACACAGCACTGATCGAGGCTTAACTCAAAAGACCCAAGTTGTTGAAACTTGGCCCAGAGGCGTGCGAAACATGACATTAACATGACCTTAATAATGGAGCAAAGGACGAGGACATCGCCAACATAAACGATGGCAACGTAGGTCATTAAGACAAGAATCGTCAACAAGCATCATGCAGCATAGGCCGGAGAGCCCAGGTTTGCAACAATAATTTCTATAATGAGAAGTCTGGCTTAAGGCCGCCTTGGCTCCTTACAGTTACACGACAGACAAAGGTACAACAAGCAAAATATGAAAAGTGCCCGCACCACAAGTGAAGTCATGAAGCCTTGGAAAGACTCCCTAGGAAGATGGACATACAACAAAGGCTGCCAAAAAGAACACAAACTGAAAGACCGCCAACAGGCGGGATCGTCAAGTGTTGACCGAACCCTCGCAAACGAGCTGTACTCAAGCCGGCCCTTGAAAGCGAAAGGGGAAAAGAAAAAGAAGGAAGAAAATAAATACAATGGAAAGAATGCGGAAAACACAGCCGGATATAATCAACAAAAGATAATTTTATTAATTACTGAGAGCTACAAGGGGCAAGGCATATCATAAAGCCGTAGAGCTACAAGGAACAAGTTACATCATAAAGCTGCAAAACTACAATGAACAAATTGCATCATAAAGCCCTAGAGCTATAGGAAACAAGTCGCAACAAGTTCCAGTGTCCTAGCATAGACCTAGACCGTAAAACGGCCAGGGATAATCTAAAAGGACTAGAAGACCGCACTATTCTCAGACCCATCTGAAACAAGATGAGCTGAAAATCTCCAACAACAACGAAGATACTGCCAGGAATCGAAACATCTCAGAGTTGATTTCTACATTGAGAACCACTTACTGGACTAAAGTCATTCACCACTACAACCAAGCCCGATAAATTATACTTCTGTGCGACCAGCAAGCGAAGATCTCCACAAATACGACGTGTCAATAACACCTAAGGTTACCTCAACGCATCAACATCGATGTAATGAGACAACTAATTGATTTGTACGGTGATAACCACGGCCTAAGAGATGCCCAAGATCACCCACCGGCTGTGGAGAATTGCTTCGAAGTCAAGCACAATAAGGAAAAGGGCGAGAACGAGAAAAAAAGGTTCTAGGACCCCAACAGTGGAGGATTGGCAAGGAGATCTACTCGAAAAATCCGCCCGCAGCAGGCGAGGTCATTCCCCGCAGTGCCGTCATCAAGGCCACTCGGAATCAGACATTTCCCAAGGATGTCCCGCCGCCACAGAGACTGCATGTGTGGGGAGAAATCCCCCACATTCATAACCTTGAGGTTAGACTGTGGGTTCTGAAGAATGTGAGTCTTCATCTGCTCCAAGCCTTCTGTGTAGCCAAATTCCCATGCATCATCGCGGACACCACGGACGAGAGATAGCACCTCCCGTAGACCTCGGAGGGTAACTTCACTGCCCTCGAGGACCAACCTATTCACTTCCAAGGCAGCCTCTGCATCTTTCCTTCGCTGCCTTTCCTCCTATAGGGTTTTCCTCATCGTCGACTAACTCGTTAAAATTTTGAACTTGAGTCTCGAGCCATTTGATCGACCGTCTGTCTGTGTCTCGCTGCTCTCGGATATCGGGCTATAGTCGCTCAAGCTCCAACTGGCTATTAAGGGAGTGCTACAGTATATCCCTAGCCTCACGGGCAAGCAAGGCCTCAAGGCGGAGCTCATCGACCTCCCCCTAAGATTTTCTCAAGTTGGCTAGGGCTTCCCCAGCTACCTCTTTCTGCTTCTGCTCCATGGTTGTGCAATCCAAGGCCACCTGAACCAGCGAACGAAGGTCCCGATTTTCCTTCCTCAATTTGGATTGGCTATCAACAATGAAGGCGACCAAACACTCAAATCCATATCACATAGAGCAAAGTCAAACCTAGAGAAAGAGAACACAAAGAAAGTCTAAGGAATTTGCAAGTGCAGTTTTATCTCAGCAAGTAGCCTCTAGAGTCTAACGTCTATCTTGAGGAGTTAGTCAGCATGACCAGGCAGAGCAGTCATCTAAAGGTCTGCCGGAACTTCTTCAATGGCTTCCTCGCCCTTCTCCACGTCAGGCACACTAGGTGCCTTGGCTTCCTCGGCCTGAACGTCAGTCTCCGCCGTCTCGATGCTACCCGTGGGGGTGACTTCGGCCATGCGGGCAACCTCAACAGCGACTCCTTGGATCGACAATACGGCGCGTGAAGGGCTCTCTGTCGACACAACCTTCTTGGGCACTCTTGGGGGTGCCGGGATAGAAAGCACCAGAACAGACAGCCCCCCGAGAGGGATGGAAACATTGTCGGAGTTGGCAGAGGTGGGTGAGATCCTCTGAGACTTCTTCCCCCTTCCCTCAATCGGCAGACTAGGGAAACGGCTGTGGGCAAGCAGCGTGACCTGGTTCGTTGGAATGCCCTCATCAAAGCGCAAGTTGGCCAGGGGAGCCAGGTACTGGTGAAGGCTATCCTACATCAATAGAACCTCCGAAAAAGTGTCGCCTGAATGTGCCTTCACCCAGGCTCGAACAATCCCAAGCCTCAACTTCTCCTCCGAGGACGGTTCGGGGCAACTGCTCCAGTCACCATCTACGGTGCCCCAGTTGGCACGTACATAAAATAGGCGTTTAAAGGTCTGCCTAGCCAGGAACTCCCACTCATCACTAGACAAGAAGAAGAATTTATGGGTATATCCTTTGACGACAATATGTCGCGCTTCCACCCGGACCAGCTCCTGAATCGGTTGGAAACTATAGATAAGCCGGCCCTTCTGCACAACATTGTGAGTAATGAAGAACTCACCGGCTGTAAGATCAGGGAAATCAGATCCAGCCTCCTCCAAAGCGCAATGCCAAATGATGCAACACAAGACTAAAATCCTCCATGCGGAGGGAGGAAGCTGAGCAGGCGCCAACTCAAAGAAGCCTAGTACTTCGCGCACTGGCAGGCAAAACAGCAACCTAAGGCCACAAAAGAACATGGCAATGTACACCGCCACCTTGGTACCATAGCCTTCAAAATCCACCGTTCCATCAGTAGGGGAAGGCACTTTGAGCTTGACCTTCGAGGCGATCCTGTAAGTTGTCCTCAACTCCTCCAGTTTGGCAAAGGTCGCGACCGATCGCCATGAATACCCTGCGAAATTGTCTAAGGTGGGCTACCACGGCCAACAGCAGCCTGACCACCTCCAGAGGACTCCACTCGTCCAACAGAATGTGAAGATTCCTTAGAGGCCATGAAAGATGGAAGGAATTGCGGAAGAAATGCGAAGAAAGAACTACAAACTCAAGGAGCAATAACCACAAATGATAGAAGAATGACGGAGTGAGTATAATGGGTTTCCCAATGTAAAGGGGGGTTCTTATATAGGCGGGGTTGATGTTTGACCTCCCGAGGCGTCATAACTCCACATATCACCACGTGTCCCTCCCAAGTACCAGAATCCCTTAATTATCACAACCATTGCAATGTATATCTGCTGATACAATGTGCAAAATTAATGGCTGAGTAACACGAAATCATGGTGTAGAAATTGAAGAGACACCATTCAATGCAAAAATTAATTGACATCATATGGCCACGTGGGTGTAATGCGGACGATCACTTAGCAAACATCAAATAGGGCCGAGTATTTTTCCTTGGACCGTAGCAAAAAAAATTGTTAAAAAATAAAAAGAAATTCCCCTTGGACCCGTCCGAGAGGAATTGGCGGGGTAACTGTAAGGAAATTTTCTCCACTAGGTTTCGGCCCAAAACCCGGCCCAAGGGTTTCGGTACCCTCATAGGGAACAGAACGTCCACAGGAAGGGATGCCGAATAGTCCACAAGACGAATCAGCCTGATATTCTACGGCCGCCTTCAGAACCCAGAGACCTGCATAGAGCACAACAAGAAACGCTAAGGACCCTCGATCTGTCGGCATTAGATCATCTACAGCCCATATAGACCAGACGCGGGGCTAGAGAACCTTGCCGCATATATGACACTGCTGCTAAGTTACACACCACATTTATGGAGCCGACACAGAGCCGTGCTGCATTAAAGAAGGTTTGACAGCAGATGCATAAAAGAACTTTGTGGAGAAAAAGACTACTTGAACCCTCCCCTAGACCACGGTATAAATAGCCAACTTCAGGTACCAAAAAGTCTCTCTGATTCTTAAACTCCTTTACTTATTTACAAACTTTTAAGAATATTTACTAACTTTGACATCCGAGGTTACCCGACCCTTAGGCCATCCTCTCCAAGTTTCCATTCTCTCCATCTTTTGCAGGCCCATTACCGAAGACCTGAGTTGTTAGAGTTTGGCCTAAAGGCGTGCGAAACACGATGTTAACAGTGGTGATTTGACATAAAACAAGAGAAAGTAAGGTGTAAGGTGTTAGGAGAGAAAAGTAGGGAAGTGACTTAAAGCAAGGGGGTAGGAGATAAAAGGCAAGGAGAACCTACGGATTGTGGATTTGTTTTTTGGACAGTTTGAGAGGCTTCTGGGGTTTTTCTTCTTCGACTCCTTCTTCAACAATTTGAGAAAGAACATCTTCTCCAGCAAGTAGATCTCGATTGTACAGTGAGAAATGAGAAGCTATGAGAGACTGTAAATAAGCATATTATAGTAGAAACTCTTCTCTCCAAACTCCCATGGACGTAGGCCTAGTGCCGAGCAACATAAATCTGTGTGTTCATCTCTTCTTCTTTTTTACATTTAAATATTGTTCATCACCATGGATGTATGCACCGACACCGTACAGCTGCACCGAACATCTGCCGAGGGCTCCATATAGCACAGATAGAGGCCTAGTTCTGAAGACCCGAGTTGCTGGAACTTAGTCAAAAGGCGTGCGAAACACAACATTAGTAATAAACAAATTAAGTTTTTCTAATTCCAAAATAAAAATTATATTAAATATTATTTTTTAACAATATTTTAACTTTATAATATTTTTATTCAACTTTTTTTCTTTCTTTTTCCAAAACACCATAAAATATTTTAACTTAAATCATTTTTATCTCATCTCATCTCGACTCAAATATCTTACTACTATTCACAAACTATCTCAACTCATCTTTTCTGAACTTAGTATCAAACTAGGACTTAGAAAGGCTGAACAAAGAATGAATGATGGTGCAGAAAACAAGAGAAGTAAAGATTTATTCGGAAATACACACAAATTCTAATAGTTTTTTATAATTTTACTTTTAAATATATTTCAAACAAAAAATATTTTTTAATTTTTTAATTTTAGTTTTTTTATTTAATCATTATATAATCATTATTTAAACACAAAAAAATACAACTTTTATAAATTTTAAAACAAAATAATGGAAAAACCAACTTCAAAACAAGAATAATATTAACAAATACATTCAAATAATTTTTTAAGCCAATAATATATCCAACTTTTTTATCTGTTTTTTCAAAACATAATAAAATATTTTCATTCAAATCATTTCACTACAAAATTATAAGATATTCCAAATATCCCCAATATATGGCCTTAAGAAAACAGAAAATGATGTACAAAAACCAGATGAAACTTACGCTTTTGTGGAAGCATAAAGAGAGCATAAAGGGAAAGCAGGAACGACCATAGAGGAACCAGAACCAATGTTGACAATGGCTCCTTTCTTCTTCTGCAGCATGCCCGGAAGCACAGCTCTCGTCACCCAAGTTGCAGCATCTATATTAACCCTCATTAAGCTCTCCAAAACCTCAGACTCAACCTCATGAATAAACATCGGATAAGGATCAGGTCCCATCGCAGCATTATTTATCAAAATGCCAACATCTAACCCTTTAATCCCTTCCCCCACCATATTTGATATCTCTTCCCCACTAAATTTCGCCAAGTCTATAACAATACCTTTTACGTCTACTTTTCCTGCAAACTTTTCCTGTATTTCGTTCGATGTAGCTTCGAGTTTTGAAGGGCTGCGACCAACTAAGACTAGGTTAATGCCCTTTGAAGCTAACTCAAAGGCAAGGGCTTTGCCGATTCCATCGGTGGAGCCAGTTACGAGAGCCCAAGAGCCATACTCGTTGAGATTTTTGGCAGGCCTGAAGAACGAAATCCAGACCCATTTCAGAAATCGGATGAAGGTTTTGCAGAGAGAGATGAAGCCTAAAGAACATGCCACTATCAGGATGAAATCTTCAAACTCCATTGCTGATCGACTTAAGATCATAGCGAAGGTCTCTTGAATTACCAAAGGTAGCCCGGAATTATGTAAGGGAACAAGGACCTCTGTAACACAGGTCCACACCTATTATCACATTATTAATAATGAGTATGACAATACTTGGACGGATTGGAGATGGTCCCCAATGAATACGACATCTAAAGATACAATCAATAATTGCATAATTTGTCACCTCCAGAAGATGGAAATTAACTACTCGTTTACATGATTAACTTCTACATCCAAACACGGGCTAAAAGCAGAGCGTGGATCTAAGTGCCCGACAACTAGAGGGAGGCAGCTGATGAAGTTTGAATATGGACAGAATTTTATTAAGCTCCAAACAACTGTATTTTCACACACATAGATACATAGACAAGTATAGAATAAATACACATTTACAGATTCTATTCTGAGTAAAAATCCTAAAATTATGGCTGTAATATTATAGCTGTTACAAAGTTAAAAATCCTTGTGATTCTGCAGCTGTCATGGGCGTGATTTATGACTGATGATCAGCTGTTGTGAGATGTTGCCGAGTCAATAAGCCATTTAGTGTCCTTGGCTTGCGATGTGGATGCACAGTTAACAGTTGCATTAGAAAAATTCAACCGAGGATATTGTTTTGCAATATAGCAGTTGATCACAGATTTGACACTTCGGTTGATAACGTCGCTGTCCTATGGGCTTGTTTGATTTTCTGTTATCTCGTGGGCCACCAGAGTTACGGGATTGGGTCTATCGGATTTAAATTGCCCAGCATTTCGAGAGAAGCCATTCGGCTTGTGGAAAATCCTAGAAGCATTGCTCCCTAGTGAAGAGTTGGGACTCGAGTGGCTATTGGAATAATTAGCAGTAGCAACCAGCTGCTGGGTTGGGGCTTCAAGACGGCGCAGATATCCTTCATGGCCTACAAGAAGATCTTGGAGCTCTTCAAAGGTCAGGGGTCCTTCTCGTGCTCGGATTGGTGCTGCAATTTCATGGAATTCAGGTCCCAAACCATTGAGGATGTAAAGAGTGAGATCATCATCAGAAATGTGATGATCAATGAGTGCAATTTCATCTGCAAGGGCCTTTACAGTGGGCATATGATCTTGAATTGTCCGATTTCCCCTCTTGATCAACGTGCGCTTCTCTTTGAGTTGCATTGTACGGGTGCGTGATTTGCTTGTGATGAATAAAATACACTATAAATATCATATTATTGGATTAAAATATTAAAACATGAATAGAAATTATATAAATTAATTAATACTCTTGAATTTAGTTTCTATTTATTTTGAGGATATTTTTAATCACATTTTTATATTTTATTTCCAAGTCCAATTTATGGCAGTTGAATAGGCGATGTGGTTTGAAGCTGGAAGCCGCACGGAAGAAATAAAAATGCTGGGCGACGCACACACGCACGCGACCTCGCTGAAAAAATAAATCCAGCTGTTGCTTTGGACGTGCGCCGTTTTTGTGGATTTTGGATTGTGGATTTGAAACCAAAATGGAAGAGTCATGCTGCACGGAAGTGAAGAATAAAAAGAAAGGAAGAAGAAAGAATAAAATAAAGAGAAGAAAGAAAGATGATGGGAAAGAAAGAGATGAAGCGGTGGAAGACAAGAAGAATTAATTTGAGCTGTGCATTAACTTGATTTTAAAACTCATACATGCTGGTTGGAAGGCAGACAAAGACTGGGAAGGAAATAAAGAAGCACTTCTGATAGGTCCCAAACACAAATAATGCTTAAGCAAATGTTCTCTTCGGGTGAGAACGTACCACACTTAGATAAATCGTTTCCTCTTTGGGTGAGAAACTACCACAACAGTTCGGATAATTTTTTCTTGCCCTTTATTGATGATTCATGGTTTCTTAAATAGGCTGAAGCCCAACGGCAGCATGAGTACATGACCGAAATTCTAGACTTGACTAAGTAAACAAATAACAGAATGGAAAGAGACTTGACTAAGTAAACAACGGAAGCAACAACGTGGAAATAAAGCAAACTCCTATACTAGCTCCAACGGCTATTGGACTGGGCAAGGCAAAGCTGCACGCTGCATTTAGCCGTTTGTAACTATTGTACGTGACCCACAGCACGTTCCCAGCTTATTCTCTTCTCCCACAAGCCATGCAGCGCACGTTCAAGCAAACAAAGCCACATACAAGCAAACTGAAACAAAAGGGAAACTAGAAACTAACAACTGAACTCAACATACGTAAAACAGCATATGCAAATACACGTAAAACAAAGCATGCTGCAAGTGACCCAGTCTGCTGGTCTTTCATGTCCACTCTTCCAACATCATGGCCTATCAATACACCCCCCATCAGTGGATCCTTGTCCTCAAGGTCCACAATTGAGAATATTTCTGGTAGCTTTTTCGTCTAGCCATTTTTAGGTGGACCTGGACCCGTTTGCAGGTTGTTTGCTACTGGTATGGGTGCATCTGCAAAAGTACCATATTGCCGATTTCAAATGACACATCCCTCCTCACTTGGTTGCTCTCCAGTGGCATCTTCACAGATAATGTTGCCGCTATCATTGTGTCCTTCCAGCAAGAGTAGTCGTGGCCCTAGACACCGGTGACCTGCAGTAAAATGCTCATTACAATTAAAACATAGACCTTGAGCTCACCTCCGCTGCATTTCATCCCAAGTCAGTCGCCGAACAGGAGCTGCAGGTGCGGTTGGTGCTACTCGAGTTGCTGGCGGAAGAGCTAACGGGGCTCTCATTGGTGGTGGAGGATGTACACACGTCCCTTGTCTCGATAATTGATCATCTTTCATTCGCGTGAAGCTAATAGCCTCCTTTAATGTCTGAGGCTTAAACATTCGAATACCATCCGAGATGTCCATTTTTAAGCCACCCATAAATGTTCCCACAAGAGCTCTTTGTGTCCAGCCTCGTACCTGACTGCCCAAGCACTCGAATTCCCATTGGTAATCACGTAGAGAACCATCTTGCCTTATCCTTGAAAGAGCTTCATCAAAATCTTCGCACTCTAAAGGCCCAAAGCGAGCCCAGAGTTCATCTTCAAAATTTGCCCACAAGAGAGAGCATCCTTCTTCTCGAAATGTCCTGCGGATCCACTATCACCATTGGTTGGCCTCTCCTTCCAAGTGGTAGGAGGCCAAAGAAACTTTCTGGGCTTCGGGAGTATTATGGAATTCAAAAAATTGGTTCACACGATTGAACCACTCAGTCGAATCATCTCCTCAGAATCGAGGAAATTCAAGCTTCACTATTTTGGAGGATACAACATGACGTCCCCCATCGTGGCCTTCATGGTATTGGTTACCGTGGTTTGGAGGGAAAAAAATAAATGAAAACCAACAAGCATCTTGACTTTCGGCTTGACCCGACTCATGCGGATTTGCCGTAATGGGCGAATTGAGAGTGGATTACATGAAGACAAAGCCTCATGCTTTTCGGTTCTATATAAAGGCATTCAGAATTAGAGAGAGGACACCAAGAGTGAGTTTTGGGACTCACAGTTTGAAGGATTCTCATAGTTCGGTTTTTGAGAGAGTTTTGCTGTTCTTTTCAAATGGACAGCTAAGTCCTTCTTTCTTTCTTTTTTTGAAATAAGAACTGACTTGTATTCACTTCATCAAATTTTTTTCACTACAGACTTTATCTCTTTGAACTAAAAGATGTACATGCTCAGGAACTTCTTCTATCCAAGACATTTCTTCATTTAGCTGCAATGCCAACTTTGCAAGGTGGCGCGCCACCTCATTCCCTTCCCTGTATATGAACTTCAAAACCCATTGTTGCTTGTTCTTCCACCTATGCTTTATATCTTCCAAGAGTTGTCCCCTCCATGATTCATCTTCAGTATCAGCTTTGATTGCATCTATAAGCTCCTTTGCATCCACCTCAATAATCACATCCTGGATACCCAACTCAGAACAAAGGTCCATTGTTCTCCAAAGAGCATTGAATTCTGCAATGAAAGGGGAAGTTACAGACCCTTTAGATCCACACAAAGATGCTATTACCTCACTTTTGTTATCCCTGACCACAATTCCCATCCCCATCTTCTACTGCTCCACATTAATAGCCCCATCAAAATTTGCTTTAAACCATCTCCCTTCCGGTCTCTTCCAACTCTCCCCCTACCTCCCATTGCAGTCTGTCTCAATCTTCTTTCCTTTGTCTGGTTTGCAATATGAAACTCTTCAAGCCCCTCAATTGCTATATGTACAACCATACCCAGGCTTGCAAATTTTTTTTCAAATACAAATTTATTTCTTCTATGCCATATTCCCTTCATTATCATCACTATCTCTTCTAGACAGCTAAGTCCTTAAGTAAAGCTAGGGATGAACTTGCATAATTGAGGGTGTTTTTAATTTATTTTTTTATTCATGTGATTGTTCTTTATTAAAGCAAACTCTTGTTTATCATTCTCTAATTATCAATGGTATTTTCTCATCTCCAAATAATCTTGGAATTGATTCCCTTCATAGATTCAGTCATGCTTTTTCTATAGAATGGTTAAGACCCTTGATTATGTTTGGATTAATTTATTGTCTTTATTAATTTAATTATTTGCTGTAGTATTGTCCACTGGGTATATTGTCGTCACTGGGTTTTGTCAATAAGGATGATAATTCATTGAGTTTAAAAAAGTAGTGAATGATTTATCAAAGAGTTATCTTTCGATTAATGTGATTTGTAGTTTATATCTTCCAATTGGGGACTTTGGAGCTTAATCCCCAATTGTGTAATTCACTGAATCAAGAATAAACAGAAATACTCGATTCGTGCAAGGAATTTTTGATGCTTTGCTATTTGTAATTTGAATAATCCTTATTTTTATCCTTGTAATTTTAGCTGTTAAAGTGCATTCAAAACCAGTTCTTTCTTATTGATCATTAATATTTTCTTTTAATTCTTTTATTCTTTGTGTTTCTTTAATCTATCTCCCTGAGAAATTGACATCCCAAAGCTGTGCTACAACTACCGCATTATTCTTTAGGCATAATCAGGTTGCATACATAATGTGTAATTTTTGCCATGCTTCTTGGGATGTTTTTGCAACAGAGATAAAGGGAGTAATGGTTGTGGTGGTAGAAGCCAAAATGGCACTTAGGATAAGTTTATCCTACCTTACCCAATGGGTTTTTTGAATGGGGGAGCCATTGGTTGGACATGATGGGTTGTCGCCAGTAACATAATCAAGAAAATTATATCCAATGAGGAGGGCTTCAAACTAGGCACGCCATTGGAGAAAAGTTGAGGATGTAAGCTTTTCATTGATTTGGACAGCAATGTTTAGGACAATTAGGGGAGTATCGGTTGGAGATGATGATGGATTTGTGATAGGTGTATGTTTGTTTTCTGAGTTTGGGATCGACTTCTCGTGAGAGGATGGCTCTCCTGATACCATGATGAAGTTTGAATATGGACAAAATTTCTATTGCGCTCCAAACAACTATATTTTCACACACATAGATACATAGACAAGTATAGAATAAGTACACATTTACAGATTCTATTCTGAGTAAGAATCCTAAAATTATGGTTGTAATATTCTAGCTATTACAAAGTCAAAAATCCTTGTGATTCTATAGCTGTCATGGGTGTGATTTATGACTGATGATCAGCTTGTGTGATCTTGAGTTTGATTCAAGGAATCATCCTTTATAACAGCTTCCTAAGTTGCCCTTGAAATTATGATAGGTTGTTGTTTGGTCTCAGGTTGGTGTAGCTGGCTCCTTTTTTTTTTTTTTTTTATCTTTTTTAAAAAATTACTATAGATATAAAGAGATTATATAAGAATAAATTTATAAATTGATATGGCTTAATGGGATCTATTAGATCTATTTTGCAATAAAAGTAACTTTATAATCTGACACACCAAATTAAGTTATATTAGTTTGTGAGTTTACTTTTATGTGATTCCTTTGTTGCTAGAATATTTTCTATTTTTGAAAGATAAGTTTATCTTTTATTTTATTTTACTTAAATAAAATAAATTATATATATATTGTATCAGCTTATAACTTTATCTAAACATTTTAGATAAACACTTTGACTAATAAATTTCAAGTTTGTGCTAATATCTTTATTAATAATAGTGAAGACATTAATCAAGCTTACGCTAATTTTGACATGGTGGACAAACTTTTATTCTTGTTTTTCTAATCAAGCACACACTAATGGTGGAGATGTGGGAAAAAGAAGCGTGGTTACTTTGTTTTAAAGGAAAACATTTCCATTAATCATAAATCAACAAAGGTTAAGAATACAAGTGGGTACATTCCCCACATCAACAGAAGAAATGGAATTTAACAAAGCATCCCTAGCAAGCGCATGAGCAGCTTTATTGCCTTCTCTTCTAACATGTGAAACTAATCAATCCTCAAAAAGCTCAACTGGTTCTTAACATCTTCAGTAATCATACCTGTAGCTGACCAGTTTTTACTCCTCCTACTAATAGCCATTATTACTTCTTTTGAATCCCCTTCTAGTATGATCATTTTAATCCCCATCTGCAAGCCAAAACATGAAGCTTCCATTGCCCCAAGTGCCTCAGACTGTAATGGATTAGGGAAAAGAGGCCTGAGTATCCTTGATGTTGCCAAAGTCCTCCCATACCAATCTCTGAGAATTAAGCCTATGCCAATCATGTACTGTACATTGTCAACTGCTGCATCCCAATTGAGTTTATAAACATTCACAGGGAGGGATTCCATGTAGTGATCACATTCTGCAGTAAACTTTGTTGATTTGATATTTGGAATAAAAATTGGTTCCTCCTCATCCAAACTCTCTTTGCAACCACTGCAAATTCTTCCATGAGCTCCTTACCAACTACTGCATCCAATTCCACCATGAGGTCCCTAATAGTTGTATTGAAAGAAGAACATTTCTGGAGTTATCTTGAGCACTGGTGCCACACATCTTGAGAGGCAGGACAATTTCATATAGCACGAATCACAAATGCTTCTTCCTTCAAGCAGATAGGGCATAGGGGCTTATCTATTACCTTCTTCTTGTAAAGATTCTGGTAAGTAGGCAAACCGTCATGACAGGCTCTCTAAAGGAACATCCTATCTGCAAGTGGAATCTATAATTGCCATATTCTTGACCAAAACCTTCCTGGATTTGCGCTACTTGAAGTCTGACCTCTCTCAGCATCCATAATCTTCTTATGCAAGTGACAGGCACTTCTCACAGAGAAGGACCCTTGAGCTAATCCTATCCAAATTAACTTATCTGCACTGTTATTGTAACTAATGGGAATCTGCATGATCAACCTTGCCTCTTCGAGTGAGAACATATCCTCCACCATACTAGTCTTCTACTGTCTTGTAGCTGGATCAATTAAGATATTAACAGTAGCCTCAGGACCCAAACTACTCATTGGACTCTGAACTTTATAAGAAGACAGTCTTGGAATCCACTTATCCTTCCAGATTTTAATACATTCACCATTCCCTACCCTCCATCTGGTGCCATAATTCAATAGCTCTCTTGCATCCAAAATACTTCTCCAAATAAAAGAAGGTTTACTTCTCAATTTGGCTTGAAAGAAATCACCATGAGGGAAGTATTTTGCTTTCAGTGCCTGAGATGCTAGAGTTTGAGGGTGATGCAATAGCATCCTTCCTTGTTTAGCCAACATTACAAGGTTAAAGTTGTGTTAGACTTTCCCATGGAATTCCAAGAGATCCAATGGGTCTTCCTTTCATTCTCAATCTGGCCCACCAGAAATTCCTCATTACTTTGTTTATTTCATTCAAAATGGACCGAGGGAGCTTGAAGACTATCATATAGGTTGGCATTACCTGCACCACTGCTTTAAAAAATATTTCTTTTCCTGCTTGAGACAAAAACTTAACTCTATTGCTGCTCAATCTTTGTTTAACTCTATCCAAAATGATCTTGAAAGATTGAAATCTTGACCTTCCTATTAAGGCAGAAAGGCCAAGATATTTCTCATAAGGTTGACTTGACCACACCCCTGCAATACTAAAAATAATATCCTAATTTGCCTTTGAAGTGTTTCTACTAAACTTTATGGAGGTCTTCTCTTTATTCAAACGTTGGCCTAATGCACTTTCATATGTATTCAATAAGAAAATCATTCTACTCCATTCTAAGGAATTTGCTTTACAAAAAAGGAGGTAATCATCTGCAAAAAGTATATGATTGATATGAATTATGCCTCTTGCAATAAGAACACCCGAGATTGCTTTGGTCCTTTCAGTCTAATTCAGAATTGAGCTCAAAACTTCTGCACAGAGGATGAAGAGGTATGGATATAATGGGTCTCTCTACCTAATCCCTCTAGTAGGTTTAAAGGGTTCCTGAGGTATTCCATTAAGTAAGATGGAATAGGACACTGATTCCACACACTTCATCACAAGCCTGATCCATTCCTCAGCAAAACCCATTCCTCTCATCATCTCTCTCAGAAAAAACCCATTCAATTCTATCATACGCCTTGCTCATATCCAACTTCAATGCTATGTAACCCTCTCTTCCTTTCATTCTGCTACTCATGGAGTGTAAGGCCTCAAAGGCCACTATGATATTATCTGATATTAATATGCCTGGAACAAATGCAGATTGTGTAGGAGAAATAATGTTTTGTAGGATAAGCTTCAATCTGTTTGCAATTACTTTGGACACAATCTTATACAAGACATTGCATAGGCTTATAGGTCAAAAGTCAAACACTTTTGAGGAACAATTGATCTTAGGAATGAGCGCAATATGAGTAGCATTTATATCATCAATTAGGCCATCAGAATTGAGAATGAAAAGGACAGCTTCACATACCTCTTGACCTCCAATGCTTTGATAGAAAGCTGGCTGGAAACCATCTGGCCCTGGAGAACTCAGAGAGTTCATGCTAAAGATAGCTTCTTCAACTTCCTGCCTTGTGAACTTTCTAAGAAGCTTGGAGTTCATGTCATTAGTAACCTTTCTTTCTAAATGTTGTAAGCAAACTGGTATGTTATCAAGACATGAAGTAGTGAATAGCTCCTTGAAAAAAGCCTAGAACTTTGCATTGATATCATCATTTGTCACTGCCACAACATTAGTCTCATCAACTACCTTCCTTATGAAATTCCTGTCTTCTCTGAGTCGCACACTGGTAAAAATACTTAGTATTCTTGGCCCCTTACCTCAACCATCTCTACTTAGCCTTTTTGCCTCCATTTTGTGCCATCCTCCTCTAAAAGTTGATTAACTCTTGCTTTATGGCCCTAATTGCTCTGTCAAGTCCTCATTGTTAGGCTTTTGCAAATTAGACAACTGATTCATCTTAGCTTGGATCACCTTTTTAAAGTCGCCAACTGGTGCCTTACTCCAAACTCTGAGCTTATCTTGGCTTCTAATCAAGCCTGTCGTTGCTAGTTCTAGTTTTTTCTAGCCATCCATGGTCTTTTCCAGGCTTCTTCCGCTACCTTGTGACACTTCTCTCTACTTGCCCAACAAGCCTCATATCTAAAAGGCCTCTCCCCTTTAACAAAAAACTGGTCCCCTGAAGAAATGGAAATGACTAAGGTTCTGTGATCAGATTTGTGTGCAATTTTTTGTCTCACTAGGGTCCCCAAGAACATCTCAATCCATTTTGCATTGGCGCAAGCCCTGTCCAACCTTTCCTTTGTGAAATGAGACCCTTGTTGATTATTGCACCAAGTGTATTTGTCTTCTTTATAGCCCAGGTCACTCAAACCACTGTTAATTAAAGCTTTTCTAAAAACTTCCATTTGAGAGTAAGGTCTGACCCCACCTCCAAACTTCTTTTCATTGTGCAAGATTTCATTGAAATCCCCTACACAAAACCATGTTAAGTTCTCCTCAGGTTTGATTGGTTGTAATAACTCCCAACCATTTTTCCTCTGTGAGGCCATCGAGTGGCCATAGAAACCTGTCAAGATCCACTCCTCCTTTCCTCCCCCTTGATTCATTTTGAGAGAAATATGAAATTGAGAGGAAGATGTCAAAACCACATTAACTGCATCAATCCATATGAAAGGCAATCCACCACTAGCACCCCTGCTATCCACCACAAAACAATATTGCATGCCTAGCTTATGTTTCGCTTTCTCCACCTTATACCTGTTGCATTTAGTCTCAATTAAGAAAATAAGACTTGGGAACTTAGACTTCACCAAAAGATGAAGTTTATGATTTGTCCAAAGGTTCTCAAGCCCTCGACAGTTCTAGCTTATACAATTCATGGCTGTTGGTAGTGCTGCCTAGCAGCCACCACCAACTGTTCTTTCTTGACACCCCCATTGAAGGCACATTAAGTTTCTTCTTTTTATGAAGTTCAGGAAAACCTGATACATATTGAGCAGTCTCAACCTCCCTCTTCAAAGGAGTTAAGCCCCGACCCTTCTTTCTTTCATCACAGTCACTATCAACCAGTTGCAAGTGATGTTCCCTTGTCATTCTCTTCCATTTTGAATTCTTCATAGCCAGAGATAATAGCTGAATTTTATGGGACATAAACTGGTTAAAAGAATTGACCTGAGAGGCTATCGAGGACCCAAGTGCCACTTTATGAGAATCTTCTTTATGACCAGTTGATAACATAACCATATCAGCAGAATCACCCGAGGGCCCACTATCCTTATCAACAGCATTCAATCTTGTAATAGCTTCTCCCAGATTTCCTCCCTCAGAATATTCTTTCTCAATCACCTTTCCACTACTTGAGGACCCTTCCTAACAAATAGCAGAAAATGAAATCTCTACAGTCTTATCCTCGAGGCTTTCTTTATATGGCAAGTCAACTTGCCTTTTCTGTAAAGGAATCTCTTTAGAAACCGAGCATTTTGGCTTAACAGAAGGAGATTCTTGAGAATCAGGAAACTTATTAACATTGCCAAAAAGGCCTTCCCCCTCTGCCTATTCCTGTTGTTGTTGCAGCGGCCCAGAATTCCGACCACCACCCTCATACCTCTTGGTGGCGGTGCTGCCTGCCTTTGGTGGATTAACTCGAAGCCAAGGACCATATTCATTGCTTCTTCCTTGAGGACCCTTCGAGTAGCCTCCATCCTTGTGTTTGATGACTCCATATTGAAAGCAAAAAGACGGGAGTCTTTCGTACTTTATTGGCAACCAGATCTTATTATCAATCTTCAACATTCTACCTCGAATCAAGGCCTTGTGATATCCACCATCACTTTCATACATAAGAAAGGTCCCCATGCATTGCCAGTGCCATCAGTGTCCATCTCTAGCACTTTTCCAACTCTAGAACCAATCTGCATTCCTACGTTATGGGACATACTAAGAGCATTAGCGTTGCTTTAGGCAAAACTTTAGAAAAAGTTTAGATATATTTCATTTTTTGACTTTGGCTACCTACTCAAAATTTGAATCCTACATTATATTAGCCATATCACTCTCTATAATAATAAGATATTTCATTTTATTTATTTTTATCTACTTTTTAACACATATTAGCCATATCACTCTATATGATAAGGTGAATTCTACATATTACTGTCTTATCCTAGTTTCATCCCACCATAACAAGGTAATATTACTGATTAATATTTTATTTTTTTATTTTGTATCTACATTTTTACTGGGTTGTAAGAAAATAAATTGGTACAAATAAATTCAATGGACTGCAAAAAATTTATCTCAACCCAAATCTATGCAGCTATAAAATATTTGTATTCTTCTCAAACAAAATGACTATATAAAACTCAAATTTAAAAATTTATAAGCTTTAATAACATCTAGCCAAATCTTTACAACTGAAATATTTGTAAAATCTTTCTGCTTACATTTTTTAAAGATATTAAAAGTACATCAACAAACTATACATCAAAATAAACCTATAGTCAACAAGAAAACGTGATATTATCTAGCCACATTAAAATTAATTTAGCATTATACCTATACAGAGAGAAAGTAGTGCCTATCATATATATACATATATATATATATGCTGTTTATCGTAGTGAAAAAATAATACTACAAAATATGATATCGTCTAATGATAAATCCAATTGTACAGCGTGCATAAAAAATAATATTAAAAAAGAATGCATAAGTTAAGGCATCATTGTATATATGTTGAACTACTGTTACTAAAAGCCAAGATACATATGGCATGGCTAAATCAATGTATAGGGGTGAAAAAAAAACGAAACGGGACCGAACCGAATCGAATCGGTGAGTTCGGTTCCGTTCTAAATCAGTTCGGTCCGGTACCAGTTCTATTTTTTTCAAAACAGGTCGAAATCGGTCCGGTTCCAATTTTTCTTTTTTAACAGTAGGCCGAATCGAACTAGACCAGTTCATATTATATATCTATTTTTAATTTTTTATATTACATAAAATATTTTTATATGATTTTTTTATATTATATATAATTTTGATATCTAACATATATAATTATATATAAAATAATCTTGTCTTATATGCTAAATTACTAATTAAAATAACATTAAAATTAAAATCCTATATAAATAACTATATATTATCACTATAATCTATGGTATTAGTAGTTATACTAATACAATATCATTATATATTATAATATATCACTTTATTCTATAATACAATTATAATATATATTATAATATACTGCAATATATTATCATTATATTATTACATACTACAATATATAGCATATTATATATATATTATATATATAATATACTAGAAAAACCGAACAGAACCAGACCAGAATCAGTAAAACTGGATGCACTGGTTTAGGGGTGTAACCAATACGGTATCGGTTCTTTAAATCTCAAAACTGGAGTATACTGGTTCGATTCTAAAATATGTCTAAAACTGGACCAAACCGAACTGGTTACACCCCTATCAATGTAGATACATTTTGAACTACAATAGGCAAATCTTGACCTACGACTTCTGGTGATGCTATTGCCAATGCTCTAACAAATCACTGTTACTAAAGATAAATAAAAGAGATAGGGGTGCTAACCGCACTCCCCAGGATGGGGGTATGCTTCCCCCCACCCTCGCCGGATCTGGCCCTACACCTCAGGGGTGGGGCACTCCATCTGGCTTTATCGAGGACTACAAGGGTAGAGGAAGTGGAAACATAACTAAGATCTAGAGACTACATCACCCAACTCCTCTGTCACAATATTAACAAGGCATAGAAAAGGATGATCAGTTATGCAAATTTAAAAAGGAAAGACTAGGAATCTAAGGTTGGGGATTAGGTTTACCTTAAGTTTCAGCCTTACCGGTTGCTTGTCAACAGGATCTGAAGTTAGCCCCATGGTTCTAGCAACCATTTATGGTGGAACAACATGTAGGGGAGGTAGCTTATAGATTGCATTTACCACCAACCTTGCAGACCCATTCAGTGTTCCATATTTCCCAACTCAAGCGTCAATTCAGAGAGATAGTAACAGCAGCAATGGTACTACCTCTGATAAAATGGATTCTACAGTCGGAGCCAAAGGACGTGTTGAACCGAAGGATGTGACCCCTAAATAATAGTCCAGTGACATTGTTGTGATGGCAAGTTCAAGGGAAGGAAGATGCAACTTGGGAGAACTACAATAAACTAAAAAACGCTTTCCCACAACTTGTGGGCAAAGTGTTTTAAGGGAGGGGCACTGTTACACTCTAATCCACCGCCAATGGAGGTTACCAGGGTATTGCCAGAGGTGGAAAGACTTGGGGCTGAAAAAGGAAGAACGGAAGTTGGTTTTGGGAGAATGTGCTTAGGTCAAGTGGCTGTGGGCTTATGGGCTTCAACTTGCTTAGGCCCTTTTCTATTTGAGTCTATTAGAAATAAAGAGTTAGTTCACTTGGTGTGATGCCCCCAACCTCCTCTTGGGATGGAACAGAGACTTAGAGCGTCAGGACATGCAACACAAGGTTACATACCCCCTTCTATGAAAGTTATTATGCAATGCATCTTAGTATGTAACTAGCAGTATCCAATAATCACAACAAAAATAAAGGTGAAAGTATAATTTTTGCCAGAACAACTAAAAACATCTCAATTCATTAGTGATCATCAAGTTCAAAGTATCAAATGTAGCATAATCTTAGTGCAACTAAGGGTCAAAGTCAAATAATCTGCTTCATGCATTCTAAATCAGTCAGATCCAACGCTCCATCTCACTCATCCTCTTCGAGACCTGACACAACTTCTACCATTCCGAGTGGAATGATAATGGTCCCACAATGGATGAGATTTACTTGAAATTTCAGTAAGTTAAACAACCAACATGTTCAAAGATAAATTGTCAACCCAAGGGTTACTACTTCAAAGTGGACAAAGGAGTTCCACTAGGATAATTCCCTATCCTAGTCTTTGGAATCGTGACAAAAATTATTTTCATGCTGTATTTGAAAAATATTTTTCATGACATGTGCATATGTAGCAATCTTTCATGTAAAAATAACATTTTTAGATTAAATATGTAAAAATGGTGAAAAATATCGCATGTTATGTAAGTATGTACTAAATGTATCATATAACATGATATTTTATACTCAAAATAATAATTGAAATATGAATGAAACATTTATCAATAATTCATAAATAATTTATCAAGGTGTAAGTTAGAAGCCAACTTACAAACTTCCTGAGTAATCGAAAAAAATGTCGTAGCAGCTAAAATCAAGTGTGTACTAAGTTAGGATTAATACTACTATGGATGAGGTTCAAAATCAAAAACTTCAAAAATAAATATTTACAAAAATACCCCTAGACTTTAAAAAATTGTCATTAAGGCCCTAATTTTTCACTAATTGCATACGAACTCCAAATCTAACCAAACTTCATCGACTTCATATTTTTGACATTATAAAACCATCTATACCCTTGAATTTCTAAAAATCAAAGTGAAACTATCTCAAACAGTCACAACCCGTTGCATACATTCTAATTGATGCCTAAGTGTGTTTTCAACTATTGATCCATATAAATGCATGCATATGAGATCTTCTTTAATTACAAATAATCACTAAAGTCTTTAATGATATGATAAAAGGCTAATTCTTGGATAATCAAAAACATTCCAACACTTAATCATGGCTAAGAATCCTTAATCACCAACTTATTCATAACCGATACATGCTTTGATGATCAAAACAAGATAGAATTAAATCCAATCATAGCATACTTTTAATCGAAAATTAAACCTTTCATAATCATTCTAAGACAATAATGAATCATATCAAATTCATACCAACACTTGAAAACAAAATTTGGCATGCAAACTAAAATCAAGAGTAAGAAAACTTACAAATTTCGTGGCCTTCAAAGCTCTCAAGACAATCTTTCTTAAGAACACTCAAGAACTCATAAAAAACCTACTCGGTTTGACTCTATTGCTCTCTAAGGGAGAGAAATGCTTTCAAGACTCAAGAAAAACTTGGAGTTGAGGTGTGGAGTAAATGAGGAAGTGAGGGAGGTATTTATAGGTGGCCAAAAGAGTGGAGACGTTGGCTATGGTGCAATGTGATTGGGTGAAGTGGGCCATGTGCAAGAGTCTGAAATTTCTAGCTTGCTTCCATCGGCTTATGTCACCTTGTGCAGGGGGAATAGTGGCCTGAAACCATCATGATTTCCTCCTTACTTTGGCTACAATGCTCCTGTGGAGGTGGCCAAGTCGTGGGGCATGGTTCAGTTGACAAAAAGTCAAGCAAACCACCTATGCTAGCTGGGGGGTTCAAGTGGTTTCACTTGGGCAGTTTTAGAGCTTTGGTTTTGGGTGGTCTTGGGGGGAAAAACTGAGTCAAATTTCTCATGATGGCCATGGGGCCTCTTGGGCATTGGGTGGTGATGGAGGTGCCGTGGGGTGGTGGTTCAATCAAGGCAGATGGTTGGTTAAATTTGAACCCAACCGGTTCCCACACAACTAGCCTAAGGGTGCAATCGGTTTGGCTTCTTGGTTTAGTTCGTGAAACCAATTTTATCCAATGCTTATTCTGAGTTTGAATGGGTCTCATAAGGTGTCAAAGGACCATATTGTCCTTGAGTAAATGATACAAAAATATTTGACCTAAGGGCAAAACAGTCCATGTACTCAAAGGGATACACATTAACCGATTGATGAAGTTTTGGGGTTTGACATGTCATTTCCCTTAATGACATGTGGGGAGGTTTATCTAGGATATTAGTAAAGTCTACGTATGATGAAATGGAATAATAAATCTAGAAAATTTCAGATTAAAATGTTAAGAAAAGATTAAAACGAAATTAAGCTTCAAAACATGACTTAAAGATCACTAATCTCATGTATGTTGATTAATGGTCTTAACCAACTTTCAAAACTTAATTTGGGCATTTAAGATATGATTTGGGCTTAAGGAAACCCATGGTATGGTGTCTTGAGCTTTCAACTTGAATAGTGAAATAAACCCAAACATGGCTTTAGGCCTTGTGGGCTTCAAAGGGCCAAGTGTGTGGGTTGATGACTTTTGGGCTTTTGGGCTTAAATGAGAAGGAGCCTCATTTCTAGATTTTGAGGGTTGAAAAGAGACCTCAAGATCCACTAAGATGGGCTTACTTCTCTAATCATTTGTTTAATGATACTAAGTGCCAAGGTTAAGGCTAACCTCATTATCAACATTGATGTTAGTAATAACTTAAAATTAAAAACTTAATCTAGAGCATTTAAGGGTTAATCCTGATTAATTAGATGAGGTGTTACATTTGGTTGTGTATGTAAGGGCTTAGGCCCATGGTTAAATTCAGTCCACATTGTAGTGTAGGCCCTTCAGAGGGTGTCTTCTGTTTTTATTTGGTACCTAGTAAAGTAACCTTGTCTTTACTTCATAGAGTTTGTTACAATCAGAGCATATAGCTCACGATGTAATGGAAATTATTCCCTTATGCCAAATACAACAAAACCAATTTCTCTCTCTCTCTTCTCTCTTTCTGGAGTTCCTTACCCTCGAAGTGAGGTTTGAAATTCCATCACTCCACCACCATGTAGCAAATAAATCGAAAGTTGTTGCAGTAGTTTTGTTGTATCTTTCCTCAGGAGAGACGAGCGTAGTGCAGATGGGGAAACAGTCCTATCGTTCGAGAACGATCCCTTCCGGTGAAAACAATGATGCCTAAAACTTTTTTCAAAAAGAATGGCTGTAAGCCAACCATTGATGAGGCGTTATGATCACCGCCATTTTACAGATGCAGGTTTTTGCAAAGATTTGGAATCATCACTTCCAAACAGCTGAGAAGGTGCTAGACTTTTCCCATTTATGAATCCTTGGAGATCATAACCCTCAAGGGTGTTAAGCATTTGTGTTTTTTAGAGACAAGAATTTGCAACATTTTGTGTAACAAGGTGTGGGTAGTCAGTAGTGGCTGAAGTAGAAGATAATGAGGAGTTAGAAGAATTTTCCATCATGTTTGAGGGAAAAGCTCTCTATCTCGCCAGTGTCTCTGATACCATTTCGTTTATTTTGATATTACAAGGATATATAATATATTCAACCCAATTGCTGGTACTATACAAATAATGCTAAATAAGTGCAACAGTTAAGGAAAGAAAGGAAAACTACAGCAGTGAATAATGGCATAATGCAGCAAAACAATGCCGTCGATTTTGGGAGTCTTGAGTCATATCTTCTGCAGATTCATTTTGGGCTGCATTTGTGGTGCTGAGATCACACTTGATTTTCATGATTGCTGGAATGAGATTTGTAACGAGCCGATGTGTAGAGCACATCATTCACGTCAATTGTAATACCGTGTAAATTTTTTTGGACAATATTAAATGTTTAATAAATAACGTATTATAATCTTTCCTTTTACATTAGTTCCTAGATTTCAGAAAGAAAATTTGAGAAAACTTGCTCAGAAAGTTGAAGAAATAGGGAATAAGATGAAATGGTTGCTCAGAAAGTTTGCAATTTGGAAATAATACAGAAAAGAAGAGAGATACTGAAAGAGAGAATTTATTCAAAGAATCAAAACCATTTACACTCAGCAAAATGTCTGGAGTTTATCAGGGGAAAAAATGTCTTGAATATGGAAAGAACCATAATACATAAAAACTTTGGTAACAATGCCTATCATTTAAACAGCAGAGTCCTTGGTTGATATCTTAGTCTCTTGACTTTCCTTATCTTGGTGACCCATGCTCTTTCCAGACAAAAGTGGTGTTGTATCTTTATCTTTAATCTGGAAAATAAGAACACAGAAAAAAACAAAACAAAACAGAAAGATTAATCCTTCAATTCCAGTTCTCGTAAAAAACTTGCTGAATGCTGAGAAAGAAAGGGAGAGATGGTGGGTACCTGAGACACCATCGAAGCATCAGCTAATTGTTTCTTTTTACTCTCCTGCGTGCAAAAATATGAATATAATCCCATGCCCCAAACTGCAATTAAGATTCCAATGATGTTCCTCTCTGTGAACGGGTCATGGAGTAGTGTATACCCAAAGCCAAGAACAAGGCATGTCTTTAGGTGGCCTAATACTTGGTATGTAACCGGGGAAGTCTTGCCAATAACCAGAAAGGTGCTGAAGTTCACAGCCACGGCTATGAGGCATGAAAGAGCGATGAAAAACTGCACACATGTTCACTTCGAAGTCAGCCATATGATATTGAAAATTTATGTTCTTCATCCTAAATTTTGTCATCTCTAGTCACATATGTTGATGTGGCCCATTTTAGTTGGTTAACAAATGAGCTACATCAGCAGGTATGACGGGGAAGGGAAGGACAAAATTAAGGATAAAGAGTAGCATTGCTGATATATCTATAGTATGTCACGCATGGCAGACATGAAGAAAGGAAAAGAAAAGACAGTAATTTACCAAAACTAGAGGAGAATATTTGTGGGCAAAGACACTTTGCTTGGTGAGGAACTGATCAACCAGAGGGCCAGAGACAAAGAGAATGGCTGCCTGAAATGGAGCTGACTGGTAGAGCAGCTGAGTTGAAGAGACATTCAGCCTCTTTTGTATGGTGTTTGTCAGCTAATTTTTAGGTTAAGAATGCCCATATATTTCAATACGCGAATGCAAACCACTAAAAGTTAAAATACCACAAAACCATATAGAGAATAGTGGAAGCAAAAGGATACAATTTGCCCGACACAGGTTGTTATGATGGCTAAAAGAGAGATAATCGTCCCAACTAAATTGAGCTGAAGATCAGTCACAGAGGCAATCCCTACTCCTATCAGTAAGAGGAAGAGAGAGAACTTTATCTTCTGGCTGCAAATTAGAATGGGAAAGGTTACTGTCAGCGTTGAGAATCCTGTTTGAAAATTGTAAGGAACAGGTCCCCAAAGTCTTAAGAATACCTGAATTGCTTTTTCAAGAAAATAGTTTCCAATAATACAGTGAAAGGTATGATTGCAAGTTTTGTCATCTGCCACAGGTAAGCCAACAAAAAACATGTGAATGCCCTGATTTATATACAATAGTAAGATGATGGATAAATCACACTTTAAGGTTGAGTTTCCATAATCTAAGGTAAGCTCTATTTCATTTCATGAAGAGGGCAGTTTAATCTGCTGCTTAAAGCCTATTATTATTGCTGTTGTAGAAAGCTACATGTCCTAAGATATCTTCTAATGTTACCCTTTTATCCAATTCTGTAATTTGTAAACCAGGCCATTAACACCAAGCTATACAATATACATACAATAAAGTTTTTCAGTTTCTCATTTTTATATGTGACAACATGCAGAAAGAAACTAGGATTCATCTTGTAATTTGGACCCAACTTAATTAACTAGTAATCTTGGGACCAGTAATAAGAGCTCTATGATCCTCTATACATATATGAGATTCTAAATAGAATAATTGAACTTAACCTGATAAAATCCAATGGAGTTGAAACCAAGACTCAAGTTGAGAAGTCCAATTGAAACCCCATTTAGAAGGCCAAAGAGTATTACAGTCCTTGTGTCAGTTGACTTCGACTCGAAAAAATTCAAGCGTTGCGCCGCATGTAGGGTGCAGAATGTCACCATGAGATGCCAACTAGTGAGCGTAGTAGCTGCAACAAGAACAAAAGCAAGGAAAACATTGGGAGAAGCAAAGGAAAAAGTTGTCAAAATAAGATAGCAATGGAGGAAGAAAAGTAGATCAGTTTATAGGAACGACTGTGAAACTAAAATTTTGTTTGTACTTTGTCAGAGCTTTTGAAATCACAAGGGGACTACTCTTGTTTATGTTCAGCGCCTCTGTTAAGTGTCAACTACAATCCAGATCAGGAGAAGGATGGGCTAGTTACCAAAAGGGAAGCCAAGATTACTCATCAAAGCTTTGTTGCAGATGACAATGGAGACGGATGATGCCACTGAAAGGAACAGCGCGCCAATAACCCCAAACTGGAGGGTCGACATTTCTCCCATCTTTTATGAGCAAGAGACAAAAGAATGTATCAAAGATTCGATATCAAATGATTGAATAGTTGGAATGACAAGATTATTTTGTCGATAAAAAAATCTATTTACTGCTTATTATATACTAAATATATCACTGATACGAAAACTTGTCACTTCATTTAGCACAAAAGATATTGTTCTTTTGACTTTCACAAAAATATTAACAGCTATTAATGATATTTATTGGCCTAACTCATATCATAAAATCGGTTCTACAAGAGAAAATTATTCATTCCTTATAAATATGTCCAAGACTTTGTCCACAGGCAATGTGAGATTATTCTTCAATATCCTGCCTCAAGTGCAGACCATTATTTTTTTTTTGTCTTTGTCACAGGATAAGTAGTATAGGCTCCAATTCGTCCTGTGAGAGGCTCTGATATCATGAAAAAATTTATGGTCTTAACTCATCTCATAAAATTGGTTCTACAAGAGATGATTGTTCATTCCTTATAAACATGCACAAGATCTTATCCACAAGTAATGTAAGATTATTCTTCAACACTATCCAGCTGCTTAGGATTTTGGATGATAGGAAAGTCATTCTCGATTATGCTACGAGTCAAATTTCTCGATCGTTGAATGGTTAGGTGAGGCGAACCCTCTACCATATTTGGAACGTTATTTATTGGTAACAAAAAAATGGAAAGAGAAAAACATACAAAGTTTGACAATAAGAGAGGATTAATAATTTTAATATAGTGGTGACAAATTCTGACCATGTCATTAATCTTTCTGGCTATCCGATGAGATGATGATGATAATATAATAGACATTAGATTTGAAGGCAAACTGATACCATTCTGAAGATATTGATAAATCTAAGTGACAAGGAACTAACTACTACAAAATTAAATTGTAAAAGATTGGAAATGTACTCTTGGTAACTGATCGAGCATCATGATCGAAGTTTAATTCCATATCAATTGAACCATACGGAATTCAAACTGG
>QEOT01003825.1:6310-46254 GCA_003123785.1 Pterocarya stenoptera
CTAGATGAGAAGGACGAGTACAGCTGCATAAAAAGGGAGAAGAATTTGAGAGAAACGAAAGCAAAGGGTGGTAATTAAAGTATATTTGTATGCAAGAAATTTTAAGTAACAGAGCAGACTGCAAAAAAGGCAAATCTGTGAGACCAAGAAGAAAGATGGGGAATATTTTACCTAAGCCCAAGCAACAAGCATCCAACAGAGAGGCCTGCTGTGAGACCACCAGCTGGGTGCAAGTTGCAAGGAATAAGGAAGGAGAGGAGGATGACAATGGAGAGGAAGATGATGATGAATTTGATGTTTGTGGAGTGGCTGTGGCTGATGGCTATGAAAGAGGGGGTGAATGAGGGTATTTGTAGGTGGCCAAAAAGCCGTTTGGAACCCTGTCCAATGGGACCCTCCCCTACGCCACCATAAAAAGACACTCTCATTGGTTTTACTTGTTTTTCCCTAGTAAGAAAAAAAAAAGTGAATAATAAAAAATTAAAAATTAAGGGTTTTGTATATGAGAAATACTCTAGTCATAAAGTGAATACATAAAAGTAATTTCATAAATTAATATTGTTTAATGTAGTTTATTAGATTGTAATGTTACTTTTATTATAAAACAGATATGACGGATCATATAAAATCACATCAATTTGTAAGATTATTTTTATATAATTCATTTATAATTGAAGCACTGCTCTTTGTATATTGAGAGGGAGGCCTCATTTTTTGGTTCACATGGCTCTCCCCAAAACTAATTGGTGGCAATTTTTATTTCATTCTTTCTGGATATATATAATTGGGTAAAAAGACTCGCACTCAATTGGACAAGTGTTCATGATTGTATTAAAATTATCTTGCCTAATTTAGATGATCAAGACAAACCCTCTTCACCTCCGGCTCCAAATTTATGAAAATGACTTAATTCTCATCCCAATAATCAAAGCAATAAAGGGTTGTCATCAACTGATTGAGAATAAGAATAGCCATTTGGCTTCTTTATTCTCGAACACCAATAAGATAATTAACATCTAATCGAATATCGATTTTTATGGTGAGGTTTAAGGTGTTGCATGGGAGCCAGCCTTCAATCTTCCGTTAACTAAAAATTACAAGAAAACTGAAAAAGGTATGGAAATGTTTTATAAAATTAATGAAGTACTTCATGATGCCTCTGCTGTATCCCTTTCGATTTGTGGTTATTCCCAATGAATAATGACCGCATTTTAATTCAGTGGCACCTCTTTGAAGCCTAAGAAAGGTGCCCTCTTGCATCAAAAGATTTTGACCGTAGATCTTGATCACCTTTGGTTGCAGCAAATTAGTTTTAGTTGGGGTACTACTACTGCCAATGTGAATCACAATGTAAATTAATTTACAACTTTATATATGTTCGGTGCATGCCAATTCTAGGGCATTTGGCTTTACACTAGTGACACTATTGAAGCTTATATGCAACTAATCAATTCCAAATACTTCAATCATTTATAAGTAGAAATAGGTAATTTCAAATTGCGTGTATATAAGTATATATAAATATATATATACTACAAAAAAATTGTTTATTTGTTGATAGCTATTTCTTGCAAAAAATGATTATTTCTTACTAAAATGAGTCTATTTTTATCCCATATCGTCATTCACGTTACAAATAATCTATCTCAAATGCTCTTTTTTTGTAGCGTAGAAATAAGAGAGGAAAAAAAATAGTTATTCTACAAGGTGTATTTCACTCCGATGCACAAATAATTCTATAAAAAAAGAGTAATGTTACTCATCATCCTAATTCTCATCGTCTTATAATATGATATTGATTGATTGAAGGCTATTTATTATATTTTACTTGTGAGCCTATTATCTAATGCCACATCATGAAATAATGAGAGAATAATGAGAAAATTGATGATAAATAGATTTTTTCTTTAAAAAAAAGAAACCTATTATGCACAAGTACTGATATTTCGAGCTAAAAGCGAGGTGCATGAAAATGGCTTAAGGAGGAAGCAAGGGAATCACTTTCAAGGAGGCCAACATGATTGGGTGGCCAGAAACCCATGATCAGAGAGAGAGAGAGAGAGAACGAATGACTGAGACTCCATAAACACGTAAAATGATAAAATAATCACAAAGAATAATATATGTGGAAACAATTGAAGGCGTCACTCTGGATTTTGAGACGCTTTCGCATATAAAGCCTGTCTCTCTCTCTCTCTCTCTCTCTCTCTCTTCTGTGTGCGTGCGTGCGTTTGTTTTTGTTGGCGTGACTGTGTGAAAAGTACGTACATGGAGAAGAGAAGCCAATACGTCGAGACCACTCATATATACCAAAAGTTAGTGATGTTGAAATTAGTTTTTTCAAATGGATAAAATAATAATTAGGAAAATGAGATCAGATGGCAGGAAATTACATATATATATATATATAGAGAGAGAGAGAGAGAGAGAGAGAGAGAGAGAGTGAGAGTGAAGGGAATTAAGAGAGATCGAGCCATAGAAATCCAGGTTGCATGCTTTGCCACAAACTGAGGAACGCAAATGGGAACAGCCCGGATGCCCTTTGTCTCCCCTATAAAGCAATACCACTCAAACCTACAATGCTTATCTACTACGTCGTCCTAGCTAGTCCCTGTTTTATTATTATTCCTATCTTTGTTTTGGATTGGTTCACTCATGTCACCAACTGGTCGGCCTCCCTAAAAGATATTTTTAATTCTTTTTGTTTTAATATATATGTAGATATTTTTAATTCTAGGTAAGTTAATTATGCAAATTCGAGTGTATATATGCTAGTTCATTTTCCTTTTCCTTTTTCTTTATACAAAATGGTTATACTCCATACAATATGGGAGTCAGCTCCATTGGATATTAAGAATATTTCATATGATTTGTGAATAATAATAAAATAATTTATAAATAGTCGTGAAATAACAGTGAATAGAAATGAACTGTTTGTGAATAACAGTAAAGTAGTATGAGAATATTTGAAAACAATTATATTCCTAAACAGGACTAAAAGTCTTGAATATTGGTACATGAGTCATCACACGATGACCACTAATGTGAATAGTTTTTACTGTCCATGAGTACTGTTAGGGGTCCGTGAATAAGTACTATTGGTCACAGAACAAACATTATGTTAAATTGTTACTGGCCACCATTTAAGAGAATATAGTTAAGTTGGTCTTGAAGTAAAGCTTATAACCTCCTATAATTTTCCAAATATATCATAGATATACGCATGTAAATGACGCCCTTTTTGAAAAAAAAAAGAAGAAGAAGAAAAAACCCCAATATGAGCTGATCATTTACGTCTTGCCCTCTTCAATTCATCGAGTTTCTCTCTTTCTAAAGCCAGCCTCACAACCCTGCACACAACAATCAATATTTCTAAATCATCTAGAAATGTTTCCATTCTTATGCCAACCCTCGACAAACACCATTGGGGGAAGCTTTTCAGGCAAGATCATGCAAATATGGGCATTGATGAGGCTACGCATCTTGGTCAATATAGGAAACAACATTGGGTGCTTCAAAATTCAAATCTTGATTGAAGGTGCTAGATCTCTTAGTTCAATATATATCGATAGAGTAGATCATTGTAAACGTCTGGTACATAAGTGTAATATATAGAATGCTATAAATCTAGTTAAAGATCAAATATTTAACTAAATTAGTATCCAGGGTTCCTAAACTTTTTTAAAGAGATGAGGAAAAAAAGAATATATGCCTGGAAAGTAATAGCTAGCTATAGAATGCTTATATAGGTTATAAAAAGAGATGAAATAATATATATAATTACTAATCTATTTTTTTTCTCTCATCTACCATAGTGTATATATAGTTAGCTGTTATAGTTAACCAACAACCACTTGTTCTTGGGTTCTCAATCATGGGCAATATTATTGTTGCAAAAACAACTGGTAATTCATATTTTCTATAGAATTTTAGTTTTTTTAATAATAAAAAATCCTAAGGTTGATCCTCAAGGGTCACTGAATTGATCAGTTTATTCTAAGATACTAAGAAGATGCTTGAATAATGCTAGATGTAGTAACTAGTAAGACTCAAGTTAAGCAAGGCAATATATTCCAAAATCTCAAATTGCTCATCGGAAGGCATGAACAAGACGGTCCATCGATGTCAAAAGGAGAAATGGAGTATATGTGTGTGCACGCGCATGTGTATTTTATATAAAATGTTAACATATGCATACATACATATATACATACATGCAACTACGTACAAGGAACCTGTTTATTTGTGGCCAACTATTTCCTATAAAAATGATTATATCCTATCAAAATGAATCTATTTTCATCGCAAGTAATCCATCACAAATGATAATTTTACCTCTGTGTGTGTGCGTGTATATATATATTGCTTGCTCATATAGCAATTGTTTACTTAGAAATCAAACATTTTTCTAAAGCGGGTTCCCTAATTTGCATGCAATGTTTGCATTATCTAGTGATCATCATGATCATCACCGCCCATAATTTTAATCATATCACGATCATTAATTAGAAGGATGATGGACTATATATTTGATTTGTTTTAATTAATTACAAGGATTCAAACTTGCATTGGTAGTTTAAAGAGATGCAATTGAGATAGTGACTTGCATGAACATAAATATTCAACATTCAGATATGCTTAATTTCTTGCCAGCTAATGGCCATTCTATATATAAAGTATCAAGATGTAAGCCTATGGTGCCTTTTATACTATAATAAGGTTAGATAGCTTGTTGAGCAAGTCTTGAGGAGGTGTTTTGACAAAGCATCTTCCTCTAGCTAGCATTTTTGCGTTATCACCTAGGCTTTTGAATTGTTGATCATATGAAAATGCATTGTAATTATTTGGCAACTATTGCATATGCCAAAAATTCCAAATACTAAAATATAAGACATGTTTTTATTAGAAAATGAACCATGCAACCACACGGGGAAGTTTTGATTTTCCGAGGGAGAATCATGTTAACCTAGTTATCTCTCATTAATTTCAAGTTGTACGTCTTTAGCTATAGATTCATTTACTATCTTTGGAAGGTTAGGAATTTTATACAGCGCCGAGAAAAAGGTCATGTAGATTGCATGCCTTTATATTAAACTTAAAACCACTGGTTATTTGGTTCTTGTCAGTCGTGGTGATCAGTGGCAAGAAACGGCACCATTTGTACATTCATTTTCCACTGCAGCTAGCGAGTTACGTACTTTGTCATGTTGACTTTAAGTACGCATTTTAATATGCATATAATGGAGATCGTGCATGGGTTTTGATTATTCATATGAACGAACATCAGATTAATTTAACATCAAATATAAGAAAGAACGAATATATATTAATGGCAAGTCAAAATAAAGCTGACGAAACATTGGGAATCCATAAGCGGGGAGAGAGAGAGCTAGGTATCCCATATACATGATTATATATTTGTTAATTTAGGGAAAAGATTAATACCTCAGGTCAAAAGAAGAGGCTGTAAGGATCGATGGTGAAGGTTTCATTCTGATGCCTTTTCGAATATATATAATAAATTAATAAATACAGGAATATTAAATAAAGGCGAAACGAATGACGTATAACACTTCATCGGAGCATTTGCTTGATGCAGTTGGAACATCAGAGAAAGATCAGTACCATTATTCCAAGTTAGGATCCGATATATATAAATATATAAATATATATATTAAAAATATAATTAAAAATATTATTTTTAGGTAAACCTTAATTTTAATTGAGGTTCCCATGATCACCTAATAATTTATACCCTCTTGCAATGGGCTCTTAATTTGTACTTAGGGTCCATGACCAGCTCAGCTTGCATGTATTCCTCAGTTGATCTACTAATGCAATCATATATTAAAAATTAAAGCATTTGCATGCGCCCAAACCATTGAAAAAATTAGTTAGCAAAGTATATAGCATGCAAGATCCATATATAAATATATATATATATATATATATATATATATATATTTATACATGCTTCCACTAAAAGAGCATCGATCGATCACGGTTCTCTTGCCTGCCTAGCTAGCTAGAAAGTCAGCGGGTTTTGATTATTCGAGTCAATTAGATCATGAGATAATAATTTAATATCAATTTAAACTTAAAAATACATGATGAAAAAGGGTAAAACTACATTGAATAAGAAAAACAATAAATATTGTACATTTTAGAGGCCACTCCGATAAATGGAATATTGATAAGGAGTTGACTCACCGATATATAATCATGATCATCATCACTAAAGGAATTGGAATATATATATATACACACACATTACATATACACATATATATATATATTTATAGAGTTTGAAAGCCATGAATATTATTAATATTATTCGTATTGTCATAGATGACAACTTGAATATGATTAAGTTCTTTCGGCATGCATAAAGTTTGTCTCGTGATCATCATCACTACCATTAATATATAATGTAAGAGAGGTAAGTTGTCAATTGAATGACCTAACATCCCATGAATAATAATAGTTTTTCTTTGCCGAAAGATACATTATATGTACATCCGACCATAGCCAACCAATATGCCGATTTGTGGCACTTAATCCGCAAAGCATAATTAATATGGTTGTGGTGGGTTAATTATTTCTTAAGATTCCGTCATCATATGCGTGCATGCAATCATAGCTAGCTTTGTTTAACTACACATGCATGATAAAGGGTATTGGATTAGAAATCATTTAATTATTAATGGACGGCCCTATGTATGTTGGAAATCAAAAGTTTAATTGACCATTTGAAACTTCTCATGAATTTTGTTTTACCCATAAAAAGGTTTACATATAAAGTAGCCGACAATGTTTGACCCAATTAAAATCAAGCTAGGGATTACTATTGCATGGGTTAGATCAGATGTGGGAATTTCATTCGCCATTTGATTTTTTATACATATACAGTAGTGTACACAAATATTAGCTATATAAGGCATGTTGTTTTAGTTTTAATTTGTATAAATCTCAAATATACAATATTCGTGTATGTTTCCTTGTAAAAGGAGACTTCACTATAGAAAAGTGTAAAAAAAAATTACTTTTTCTTAATGGCTGGATCAAACCTACATTTTAAAATCACGGCGTTGTTTGTTTTCGCAGATAAGATGAGATGAATTGATATTAAAGTTAATAATTGAATAAAATATTGTTAGAATATATTTTTTAATATTATTTTTATTTTAAGATTTGAAAAAGTTGAATTTTTATTTTATTTTGCATGAAAATTTAAAAAAATTATAATATCAATATATTAATAATTAGTTTTTTTAATCAATAAGTCAAAAAAAAAAAAAAATAGCCAAAATAAAAAGACAAAATGAGAGCAAAACAGCATTGTTCTATACCTATATCATTACTCTCTGTACAAAATATTCTTTGAAGCTATTTTCATTGATTTTACTTTTTATATTTTTATCTTTCTAACGTTGCTTTTAAGGACGTGATAACTTTTTATGATTTCTTTGCCAGTTTGCCGGGTAAAGTAAGGGAGAACAATGTTTACGTGTCAAGGTCTGAAAGGACAAAGAAAGAATGCTTTAGGATTTGATTTGAACTTTAAAACTTTAGGAATTTGGATAGCGTTTCGGGTAACGAGAATTAGTGTATTTTAGGAAAGGAATTGATGTTAAAGGTTGGTGGTAAGTTGATTTTTAGATTTGCATATCGTTTAGTACACGTACGACCAATGCATGCATGATTAACAAAAAAGCAAAATAAAACCACAACCACATGATTTTTCAGCGGACATTATTTGTTAACGGGACCTTATATTGCATGCATTTGCTCCACATGAATTGCTACTATATTTGTACCGAATTATGCATAAGAGAAATAATTAGAAACCCATCTTGTAGATATATATATATATATATCTTGTTCTATCATTAATTCATGTAGAGGCATGCACCTTTCATCTTGTTATGGTGATCTTCAAGAAAGTGTCAACATGTAAAATATTTAATTAAATGAGATACAGTATAGAATCAGGATTAAAAGTTAGGAAATCTATTCTGATATCCTATGAAATCCACTTGTTCCAAAAGATTAAGCCTTGTTTGGGTATCGAGAATACCTCAGGTACTCTCAAATACTCTCATTACTATTCTTTATTTTATTATTACTTTTTATCTATTTTTTCTACTATTCATTACTTTTCACCTACTTTTTACTACTCTATTATTACTTTTTTACTATTATTCATAAACATTTTCAAATACTTTTACTGCCTAAACCAAGCCTAAACTTCTATTTAGATAGTAAAATCAGATAAGATAACTTTAAACAGTTATCATTTAAATAATTGATAGAATACAAATAGGAAAACACTATTTTACTCTCCCATTTGTATCACTCTATTTGATCGCTTGTAAAAATCTTTTTATTTAATAATTAAAAAAATGATTTTAAGTGTATTAAATTTTTTTTTTATTTTTTAAAAATTTTTAAATATATTAAAAAATTAAAATAAATTAAAATAAATAAATAAATAAATAACGCTAGCCAGTAAACCCAACGTAGAGATGGGACGGTACAATACTCCCACCCATACAAATATACCACATTAGCAAATTTAATTAAAAATAATAATATTTGTGGGTGAAGAATAATATTAGTGAAAAGACGTCCATTGTCAATATTTCCACTGGCATATGCATGCGCAGCAACCTACCGGAACAAATGGGAGTTAGACACGTGATACTGTACAGAAAACCTTTCGGTCTGAGCCAACTGCCATGCCTTCTTCAATCATCAATAAATAAATGTCATAAAAAGGGAGACCAGGCGTTATGGAAAGAAAGCATAAGGTTCTGTCCCTGATTCCCACTTGCACTGAGCACGGACAGTGGAAGTGTGCGGATATTCGATGTCAAGTATTCTTCCCAGGTCAATAATGGAGAGAAAGATAAACTATTTATTATTATTTAGTATAATATCAAATCATAGCAGAATTTATAATTATTTGATAATAATGATAATTAACAAGAATGATAAATAGATTTTTTTACTGAATAATTAAATAATTTAATTTTTTTAAAATTATTATTTTTTCAATTATATTAACTAAAACATTGAGTAAATTATATTAACTAAAAAATTTCTGCAGCAATTAACTGAAAAAGTTGTCGCATGGTGATCGAAATATCGTACGTGTCCCAAAGGGTGTTTTTTTTTTTTAAACAGATAACGAAATTAGTCGGAAATTGTTAATTCATTTGTGGTAAAAGTGTACTTTGTCGCAACAAGTGCTAATATAACCATAAACTCATTTATGATTACAATTGTAATGGAAATTTTCCCACTTCACCAAACTAAGTAAGTCTTGACTCAATACCTGACCTCAGGATCACAAGGACCACACTTGAAGTAAGGTGTCAACCAGGAAAAGGGATTAAGTGACTGACAAAACAGATCAGCCTAACACCGCTAGGCCACGTTCTGGACCTGAGAATTTGTATGAAATTTAAGGGGAAATACAGGGAACTCTCGATCCGCTGACATGGGAATATATACGGCTCACAAAAGATAAAAACAAAGTCTGGAAACCACGCCGCATTAATGGCTCCACTACTGAGCTACACGCCACAGTAATGGTGCCGTCGCAGAATCACGCCGCATTAAAGAATTCTGACAGCAAGAATAGTATGAGAGGCACAAACTCTGTAGGGACAGACACGATCTGCTCCTCTCTAGACTCATGGTATAAATAGCATGCCTCAGGCACAAGAAACTTTCTCGAATCCCTAGACTCTTTTACTTATTTAGAAACTTTAAAGAGAATTTATTAACTTTGGCATCGGAGACTTCCCAGCCCGACTCAAGACTGCCTTCTTCTAGTTGCTTCATTCCCTGTCTTTTGCAAGTCCAAATTTTGAAGACTTGAATTGTCAGGACCTTACTCAAAGATGTGCGGAACACAACATTAACAACAATTCAAAGACATGAAAGCTTATACAACCAAGAAATCTGAAACATCATAGATGGAGTGACCAAATTAGTAAAAAAATATCAAGACTTTAGAAGACAACACCATACAATTGCCAACAGTAATCAAACCAACCACAGATTGTTCCCATTCCATGCATTGATATATATTTGATATTTGAATTGCTAATTAATAACATAAAAATCATAACAATAAGAAGTAGATTAGATCTACTTATTTGAAATCATAAGCAGAGAAGCTGTCGGTTTTCTATAACCAACTAAGAAAATATAAAAATCGAATATTTTTAATAAAACATATGAAAAGTGCATGAACAAAAGAGCAACATATGAAAGTACTTAAAAACAAATCATCCATTGCATGTGCTTCATATAATATATAATTAATTAAGAAAACATCTCATTTTTCTTATTATTGAATGGAAGCACCATTGAGAAGACTAAAAAATTATATATATGGTCACGTCAATTAAATCAAAACCCGGCATTAAGCTATTAAATAGATCATCGACAATATCACGTGAAAAAAAATTCAATTTGTGGTGAGCAACTTAGGCCGTCTGATAGATTTTATTGTTAAGCCGTCTGCATCTATTGGGATGTGATTAAAAACAAAAAAAAAATAAACAAAAAACATCATATTTCAACAACTAAAACAGGTGAGCAACTTAGGCTTTACATATTTAAGTGCAGTGTATATAATTAAGGGCAAAAGAGGACAAAAAAAATATTGACTATTTTTTTTTACACACACGTTTGTGTAGCCTTTTTTAGTTTCAGGAAAACGTCGCTAAATCAATAATTAATTTGTATTTCGTTGAAAGTTTTGCTTGAACTTTTTGCATCAATCGGCTAGCAAATTAAAAAAAAAAAAAATATTAATTCTACGACTATCGTTCATCAATATTGTTGTATTAAGTACAAGCTATACATTTACATATACATATTTATGTGACATAATATTTTGCGAATTAGTCCATGCACAGGACAAATATTAATAACGTCGCGATCGTGATAACTTGAGAAAATATCGAAGTGCTATTCTTGTACCCAAATATAATTAAGCTAATCCTTCTTCTTCTTTTTCTTAATTTATTATCATATTTTTATTATTTTATTAAATATGACATCAAATTATTGGTATAATATAAGTTATAAAGAATAATAAATAGTTTTCTGACTATTTGATATTACATAAGGGGATGAAGAAAGGATGATACTTAAAAGCTGAATTAAGGACATTATTATTCAAATAAATCCGACCGATTAGTTTGATCTATGGACTTCTAGTGATCTATGGACCCCAAATGCAACTCACTGTTCATACACCGCATGTCTATTTTTATTTTTTTATCTTCTTATTTTTTTGCCACAACATATGTATGGTGTAGGCCGTTGTTGAGTAGAATTTTTCTGTACATATAATATATATATTATATATATATATATATAAAATGTGTCTCTAAAATGAGTTTTTGACCAAGTCCAACTCAAGAGTGAGACCATTAAGGAAAGAATAATGCTATTTGACTATTTGAAATTTGTAGTTCAAATGACTCTCTTGATGTGGCACCATCATGTGTTACCACGTGGTTTATTAAAAAAAAATATAAAACAAAAAGTGGTAGAGAGAACCTAAGATTTCAATCTTCATCTTTTTGTATTTTTAGATGCTCTTTTATTTTAAATATATTTTTTAATAAACTACATCGCACCACCATATGATGCCACGTCGAGAGGGCCATCTAAACGATAAACTTTAGATAGCCTAATAACAGTACTCTTAAGAAAAACCTTAATTGGCACTACCAATAATTAAAAAAAAAAAAAAAAACTAAAGTTTATTGATAAAAGTCAACATAAATAAGAAAATACCATGCAATAATGCAAAAGGCTAGAACCGTTCAAAACAATATCCAAAGCTCATGATTTCGGTTGATCTCATTTATCAATGAGGCCTACGTGTATCATACTTTGGGGGATAAAGTTTGAGATGCATTTATATATATATATATATGTACGTCATACCAAAATTAGCACCCATGAGAATAAATTAGACTGCTCACTAGTTGTACTCAATATTCATATAATTTGCCTCAAAGAAATTAAGTAAAACGTTGTGATCAGTTGGAAGCTCAAAATATTCCTACCTCATACTAATTAAAAGCAAAGTATTTCTTTACCATTGAATCACACAAGCACAAAAGGAAAAAAGGAAGAAAAAGAAAAAAGAAAAAAGAAAAAGAATGTTTGGTGTATTGGACTGTTAGTCGTTTTAGCAAATGATGTGTTGGCTATATAAATATATATATATATATAAACACACACACGTTGCAAAAAGTAAATTAATACGCTCACATATGTAACTTCCTTTATGGAATGAAATGAAATCTACTTCTTATATATATAAAAAAAATAAATTAATACGCGCTGTTTAAACGTTTTCCAAGACCAATGTTCATATATATTGGTTTTTTCCCAAATTATATATATTAATAAAGAAATGATTTATACAATTTTTAAATGTGTATGTCTTACAGGCACACTCCTTCTAATAAAAATAGTCAAATTTGAGACCTACAAGAAGAAATATTTTTTTTTACCTCTTTTTTTTTTTCTCCAAAAGCTATACGCGGAACTTGCATACCTTAATATTGTATCTAACATTTAATGACAAACTGTATCTAGCATTTAATGACAAAAACAAGGGATGAGGAATTCCAATGAATGGTTCCCTTACAATATTACAATTGTGGAAACAAAAAGTAAAAAAAGTTGGAAAATGGTTCAACTTTCTTAATTAATTAGGTGCTAACAAAAAAACAAATTGTCACAAATATGGCTGATCATAAAATTCGGAAAGGACAATATTAATTACGTTTGGATATTGAGATGATCTTCGATGATCAATGAATAATAGTGAACATTTTGTGAATAGTAGCAAACTACTTCACTTACCAAACACGGCCTTAAGTTCATAATTGAGTATGATGTGAATATTTAAGGGAAGCTAGGTCATTAGCAACAATATCATACTTTGAGAATATATATGTATTGCGTTACATTAGGATCCATCTACCATGTAAGACAAAAGTAAAAAAAAGAAAAAGGGAAAAAAAACTCTAATTTGCACACGAAAAAGGTTCAGAATTATATAATTAAATTCATATTTATCTGAACAGTGAGTTTTAAATCAGAGGAATCAGAAGGAAACACCAATTCCACCTCTTGTCCCTGGAAGGAAAGTCGGTGTGTAAGAGGAAAAAGACGGGGGAAAAGGAGATATTCGCAAGCAACAAGCGTTGCTTTATGACGCTTTATGGAAAGGATGAAGACCACCTTTATTATTCTCATTAGGAGATCTCTCCTCTCCCATTATTGCACTGATTGGATGATGTATCTGGGTGGCACAGAAAGAGAGAGAGAGGTAGAAAGAGAGAGAATAAAAAGGAAAGGGAAAAATGCGAGAATATGTTTGGAATTTCATTTCCTTACCACTTATTAATAATAATAATAATGGTATTTTTAATTTAAGGTTCGTAAATTTTGCGTGCCTTTTTTTATAAAAGTAGGTAGATTTAGAATATATATATATATAAAATTATTTTTTATTGAAGGACTCTATAATTTTTTATTAAGGTTGCTTTTGATTTCCAAACTCAGTTGAATTTAGTTGAGTTCAGTTTAATTTTAAACTGAATTTAACATCTAAACACTCAATTTTCAAATTAATAAATTCATTCCAACTCAAAACCTTTTTATACGTGAGATCTACAATCTTTTACAATTTAAAACATTTTTATAAGTGAGACACATAACATTTTCAAATTTTTAATAAAAAGTATTAAACTCATTTTAGTATCTAAATATATTTTAAACTCAGTTTAGTTGAATTCTATATAATTCATTCCATTACTTAATTCATTATTATTCATAAAAAACTTAACTCAACTTAGTCCAGCTCAAAATGTCCAAAGTTGCATACCTGATATAGCATTACCAGATTCCCTCGTCATGAAGAAAAGTTTTGAGAGCCAATTTTATATGTTTATAGCGAGTGAGATTTTGGCACTTGGCAAAATGGGCAGGGAACACGTTCGTAGACATTGTAGATGGCTTGAGCTAGGGGCTGTGTTTTTGTCGTGGTCCAAGTTCTTTAGCCCACCATGATGGTGAGACCAGCGGTGCCCATGGATTTGCCTTTTTAGAATGGTGGGAATGAATGAACCCACCCACTAGGTATTGGTGGTGGCCAGCTTAGCAGAATCTTGGAAATATTCCTAGAATTATATCTGTACGTTTTCCTGGCTTACACTTGTGCATGGCTTTAGGTCCCTTCCTTTCATCTTTCTAGGGGGTCGAATTACAGGATCCTGTCTGGGAATTTCTGAATATTACATAAAAGTTTGTTATTCCATTAAGTGAGTATTTTGCTGTATCAAAATCCATAACTTTATCCTCCTTCCTCTGTTTCTTGACAGACATTGATACCCTTATCTCCAAGTACTGCAGCTTGTAGGGTGACTATTTTTTCTTTGTTTTTTTTTGTTTTAGTATTAATTGTGAATTAACAATAGTAATTTTCGTGAAAAACATGTCATGAGTGCTGTGTAATACAGCTGGTGGAGGAGATGGGATAGATCATGTTCATAAGAATTAATGTCCATAGAATGCGTGTTCTTGTAGACATGGCCTGAGCGACAAGGTTTTGATGGTCATCCAACTCATTCTGCATACACTTGCACATTCTCTCTGGTGCGCAACATTTTGAATTCCATTCTATTATCTATCAAAAGTTGAGGCTATGCCACCATCCTTTATACAAGCTAGCCACAAATAAATTACATAAAAGTAAATTCACAAACTAATATAACTTGATGTGGTACGTCAAATTGTAAAATTACTTTTATTATAAAGTAGATCTCACAAATTTCATGAAGTCACATAAGTTTATGAGTTGACTTTATATAATCTTTTTGTGTATGTAGCAGTTCTCAGTTTCTAATCGTTGTAAAAGAAATTTTGTTTATTTTTCCATATGGGAGTTATTTTTGAAAAAAAAAAAAAAGCATTCTATTTGCTTCTTTATCACATATATAGATTTAATTATGTAAATATAATCAATATAGTGTATGTAAGTCATACACCCGGCCCCCCCGCGTAATCCATTGACTTCCTAACCTCATCTTGCTTGCTGATATAAAAAGTTTTAAGTAACTGTTCATTTAAGTGGTTGATTTACGAAGTTATTGAAAATATATCACACTAACAAGTGCGACTAAAAATAATAAAAAGTTTATTAAAGTTGTATGGAGCAATACTATGTAACTGTACGTACTGTGATTATGATTATTACTTGTAGGGATGTAGACAGCAATCTCGGAGCTAAAATGGGGAGGAACAGGACCAGAAAAAATGGTGTTACATACCGGCCTAAATCTAGGCCTTTGTTTTGGAATCCTACTCCATGCGCTTTTGACTCTTAACCAGACAAGCCAGCAATAGACATGGCAAAACTTTTGGGGGTTGCCGAGATATTGTGGTGGGTAGGGGTGAGGCACAAAACCTAGCATGGAGATGGTCTGGTCGGATTTCCAACCACTTTCCGACCGCTAATATGCTAAGGCAATTTGTGAATTATGTGACTGCTTAGGATGAGACATCACTGCCTTTATTTGTTGGGGGTTATGCCTTCCATTATAAGTATGTCGCTTACTTTCAATATCCATATGGTTCAGGAGGACGGGGCACGCACAGGAGCTGCAATAATATAATCCAACCTCTACCAACCATGATATAATTTCGTTATTTTTCTTAAGGATTTTTCATGTTTTATTTATTCATTTTTAAACAGTTGGTATGGGTTTTTTTTTTTTCCCTTTTTTTTATTATTATAATTTAATAAGTGTTACTACCATATATGTTTTGTTTGAGTATCTACCGGGCCGACAACCTAATTTATCTTTTGGGTCACTAAAGACCCTTTAGAGCTCAATGTCCCAGTGGCAAGTTGTTGGGCTAGAAAATCCAGAGTTTAGCACCACCAATAACGTTATCGTGATCAAAGCTGGGCCTTAATATTTTCCTAAACTTGCCCACTTTTTAGGATTCGTTTGTTTTCACAATTCCTTTCAACTTGTCTCATCTAATCGTTATAATTTTTTTTAAATTTTACACAAAATAAAATAAACAATTCAATTTTTTTAAATTCTGAAACAAAAATAATAGTAAAAATATATATTCTAACAATATTTTATTCAACTTTTAACTTTAATATCATTTCATCTTATCTGCAAAAACAAACGAGACATTAATATTTTTTCTTGATAACAGGTCCCTCGGGTACGATCTGAATCAAGTGAAGTGCACCGATGGGTGGTTCTTGCTGGTCAATATCTACTTTGTTTTGAAGAATGCTATTATTCATCTTGGGTATAAAATATTATCCCTAGTCACACTTATTAATATATTACATGTGAAGTTACTATTGTAAGTGATTGACATAATGACAGAGATAAGGGAGTCGAGAATGATATATTCAATATTATGAGAATGATTGAAGAAATCAAACTACAATTTCAAAATATGAAAATTCCTTGAGCATAATTAGATAAGTTACACCATGGCATGAAAAAAAGGAATTTCAAGTTATGTTTGTATTTCTTAAAAATTAATCAACATTTTTGAGTTGTTTATTTCACTATTAATTAGACATTTTTTTTTTATGTTATTAAATATTTTCAATCTAACTTCATCTTTTAATTTACCCCTTATGAACCCACTTGGCTCTGTGGCTGGGTTGACATATGAGATCATTTTAAATATGTCAAATCAACAAGTTTGAATAAAGATAACAGTATTTAAGATTAAGAATAATATTGCTCATTCTATCGCAATTCAATAGATTTGATCGAATCTTTAAAGAGGATACTTGTAATACTTGAGTCCTATTAGGAAAAAATCTTATGTTATTAAAATTATTATTTTTTAAAATCAAGTCTTTTTATGTATTTTAATATAAGGATCTTCATTACCATGATTTTTAAAGTGACTATGTTTTTCTTGTTTATATGAGACTTAAAAAAACTAAGGGAGCGGTATACTTGTGTTTAGGATGTTACAAATTTACCCATATTATTATTATTTTACAAATTAGTAAGTGTAATCTTCTTTTAATCCTACCCCTTGATTTGGTAGGTAGAAAAATATCACTCTTCATCCGAACCGTCCATTTCAAGTTAGCACAAGGAAAGAAAACCAAGCCCCTACACGTGGATATTACATTTAGCAAAAGGGGAAGAAAACTCAAGCTCTAACCCATGTTTCTCATTTCTTCCTCCATTTCATTCCTTTCTTTCCAACTTCAGAAAAGCCCTAGCTCTCATCTCCTCAAGGAGAGGAACAACAAGGTAAGTCCATTTCTTGACCCATTTTCTTGTAGATTTTGGATTATACACGATTGGCATTCGAATTTAGTTTTGAAATTTCTACTTTGGTGCTCCAGTCGTGTGGCGCCCTCAACCCCCACTTGAGATTGGACGGTGATTGAAACGTCAGGATATGTAATAAAAGGTTACACATCTATCGTACATGACATATAATATGCTATGCACCTAAATATACTATCATTATGTAATAATATAACAGTAGAAAATAGTAAAAGTCGGATAATCTAAGTAATGCGATAAGCAATTGCAAAGCACATGGCACCATTACTAACAAAATACCCTAACATTGTCCATTTCCATAAGCATGCATCATAAAAGATATAGCATCCCAAAAGCATAGAGTATATTTTAATCTCCCAAAACACGGGACCTTCTCAAAACATTGTTTTTCAAAAGTTGAGATCTAACCATAAGTTTTTTTTTTCTTCTTTCCACAACATCTTAGGTTGCCGTTTTCTTCAAGAGGGCCCGGGCTTCACGCGCTTCTCTAAAGTCCTATCTTTATCCCGATTGTTACGCCGTTTGAGTTCCTCAATGAATTGGAGTATTCTGGTAATCTCCTTGTCAATGGCCTTGAGTCGCTCCAATATGAAGGGCTCATGCCGACTCATAACCATCTTAGGCACGACCTTCTTCGGAGGAGGTGTTGTTCTCTTCCTCTTGGCCATGTGTCGTCTTCTACTTCTGTAACAACTTCTACCATTCCAGTTGGAGAATGGTAGTGGAAACTACTACAATGAGATTTCAAGAAATCTCAGCAAGTAATCACAGCAAGTAATCACGCAATATACAATAGTTAACCCAAGCATACAAGTGGTATCTCATAAATGCGTGCATGTACATGTACTTGACATGTGACTTGACCGAAACCTAAATCATGCACTTGACCATTTTCAAAAGACTTGTAACAAAAACTTTAGCTTTTTCAAAAAACTTCTTGACATTCTTTTTCATGTTGATTTTAATTAAAACTTGCCTTATCAGAACATATCACAAGATTTTCATCGAGTGATCCATATCATATCACGAGATTTTCATCAAGTGATCTATAACATATGAGCTCTTATTTTTGTTCCTACTAGTTCCCACACCATCAACGGTTCGTACACCGTGATGAATACGTTATAATCAGAGATTTCATAATAACTCGACCTTACTTCGTCGAGTTACATGCCTTATGCAGCCACTAGCATTAGGCGCTTCCTTGCTTCGACATTCTTTAAAAGCATCCATTTGAGGCTCGTCGAGTTGAATGTGTGTGTTTCACCATTCTTGAAATCCTATGAGATTTGAATCTCATTTTGAGTTGAAAAAGTCATATGTGTGTAGAAACTAAGAGAAAACCGAGGCTAACCTTGTCTATCCTTGAATGTGGTGAAATCTTCTCTTTAAAATGAATCTTCCTTGTTTGGTAGGAAAGAAAGTGTGAGAAAGTAAGAGAATCTTCATGTGAGAATGTGAGAGTTGTGTGGAGAGAGTGAGATTCCATGAAAATTATGAAAAATGGCAAGGGAGAAGCCCATAGGCATGTACTCCCTCCTTTTTATAGTGGTCTCCTTACTTCCCTCTTTGGTTGCCTCCAAAATCCTTGCATGGCTGAAAAGTGGCGAGTTTTCCTCTCCATATTCTGTTTTGCTGAAAATACTCTTAGAATCCCACTTTGGATTGCATTGGAAAGGGACAACTTGGGGGTGTGTAGAGTTTCCTCTCCCTTGGTCGAAATCCCTCATTTTCCCCTTTATGCCCTTCCTTTTTCTTAAGCAAGTGAATATCTCTTCAAGAGTACTTTTGTAAAACATCTCATGCCTCTTCCTTTTCCCAACAAGCAACTTTTGGCATGGGTGACAAGTGGCATGGGTGTGTGCCTTGTTCATTGCTGTCCAACTCTTCTCTTTCCCTTTTGTTGCTTAAATCTTCTATTGCTCCTTCCCAAAATGACTCCTCATGTGCCATTGGTCTATTAGTAACCTAAGTGACAAGGGGGAAAGTGAAGAGGTGCTTGGGAGTGTGGTGAACAAAATCTTAGGGGCATATTAGTCTTTTGACGCATAAGTCCTTTCATCTAATCTTCTAGAAGGTTTATGCATGTTTGACACTTGATAAAATCTGACAAATTCGAAATCCCTTGTGCCCTTTCAGTTTCCCATGCAGATTTCCTAGAAAAACAACCACCTTTCTCTTCCCTAGGCTCCTTTTTTTCAAGAATATCTACCTTGGAATTCAAAATTGGGTCAAAACAATGGGTCTAGGAGTGTGGGAAAGGGTTGGCGAAAAATCCTTAAGTCTTCCTAGGTCCATTTTGTCTCTTGATTCTTCTAGAAGGTTTCTAGCATGCTTGACAAGTGGCAATCCTTCTAGGGTAGGTGTGCAAGCCACCTGTTAGTTTACCCTACACTCCTCTCTCCCCTTAGTCCACTATCAAGTCCAGATTTATAGTGCAACACATGTATGATACATGACACTAGTGACTAGGGTTTAGGTCATGGGCTTAAAGCAAATGGGCCTAGTTTTCTAAATAGGGCCACAATTATACAAGGAATTCTAGGGTTACTCCCTTCTTGGGCTCAAGTTGCTAAATCAAAGATTCTGGCCTTCCTTATAAAAAAATAATTAAAGCTCTTAAAATGCTAGGTTAACTAAGAATTAATTCTATGGGCCATGCTTAGTCAAGCTCGGGTCATCACATCCTCCCCTCCTTAGAAATTGATTTTGTCCTCGAAATCGGCACCGTAACCACTAATAAAAGCATTTGTAACAAGAAATATTGGGCTACTGCCTCTTTTATATGCGGCCGTAGGCTTCTCGGATGATGATGATGATGATGGAGGTACTTTATCTGCCTTTTCTATTACTGAATCCTGCGAAAAGTAAAATATTGCTTCCAGTTCGTAATTGAAATACATATTAACCCTCATCTCATTCAATCTATGCTTTATTTGGAGCTTTGTATCCTCGATAGGTTGACCTTGCTCACGAAAACAAATATGATCCGTAGACGTATCCGAGGTCTCACAAGGCATAAACCTACTAGCGTGTTCTTCTGCTATGCGACTCCATTCTGCTTCCAGATTAAAATTGTGCAAATGCTTCCTTTCTGCTTCCTTCGAGCTACACCAAGGTTGCCATTCTTCATGCGGTAACACTAGTCGAAAATAAAGATTTCCTCAAGAATTCGCATCCATCACATGAGTACGATGATGCTCAAATTTCTCCATCTATCTTGATTGTTCTGCTATCATCTGTTGGCTTCTCCTGAGGCAATCTCTAAGGCAACGTTCTCTTTGTTCTCTCAATTGTGCCACTAAAGATACAGACATACGTGGGGTTCTTCTAGATCATGCCATTCCTTGTTCCAAGGGTATGATAGGTGTACACAAGGTTACCATGCTTAAACTAACAATTATGGAACATATAGATTTCACTTAAAATAGAACATTCATATATATATATATATATCAAACAATTTCGTGCATACATCAAAAGTTCTCGAGTTCTAAGATAGAAACAAATGAGGGTATTCACTTCTCAATGAGTCTTCTTGTTCCCAAGTTGATTCTTCAAAATCTGGGTTATTCCAGAGTACTTTAACTAGAGCTATCTTCTGATTCCTTTAGTCTTGCTCCTTGCGATCCACAATCTGCATTGACCACTCTTTATATGACAAGTTGGGTTGAAGTCGAAACTTGCCGGGCTCCATTACCACTAGCTGTCTTTCTCCGAAGCTCTTCTTTATGGTTGACACGTGAAATACATTATGTATTCATTGCATCTCTGCTGGTAAATCCAATCTGTAAGCTACTAGACCAACTCTTTCTATTATCTCATAGGGTCCTATGTATCGGGAATTCAAGTTTCCCTTTTTACCAAAACGTATGACTCCTTTTATGGGCGATACCTTGAGGTATACCTAGTCTCCTACTGCAAACTCCAGATTCCTCCGTTGCTTATCGGCATAGCTCTTCTGCCAATTTTGGGTTGCCTCCATTCTTTCTTGGATCATGGTTTACTTGTTTCCGAACTTCTTGTAAATACTCAAGTCCTAGTGTTTTCTTTTCTCCCAATTCATCCCAATACAAGGGGGATCTGCATTTTCTTCCATATAATGCCTCGTAAGGTGTCATTTGAATGGTAGTCTGAAAATTATTATTGTAGGCAAATTCCACTAAAGATATGTGACTTTCCCAATCACCACTTAGTTCCAAAGTGCATGCTCGCAGCATGTCTTCGAAAGTCTGGATTGTATGTTCCGTCTGTCCATCCATCTGTGGGTGATATGCAATGCTAAAACTCAGACAAGTGCCTAACATCTTTTGCAAGCTTTACCAAAATCGCAAAGTAAAACAGGTATCTCGGTCCGACACTATGGTCTTAGGTACTCCGTCCAATCAGACGAATTCCTTAACATAAATTAGGAAGAGTTTTTCCACAAAATCTATGTTAGCTATGGGTAGAAAATGTGCATTCTTAGTCAATCAGTTGACTATGACCCATAACAAATTCTTACCTGATGATGTCCTTGGTAGACCTATTGTGAAGTCCATTGACACATCTTCCCATTTCCACTTTGGGATAGGCAATGATTGTAATTTGCTTGTCAGCCTCTGATGCTCAGCTTTAATCAATTGGAAAACAGAGCATTTTGCCATGAACTTAGCAACTTCCTTCTTAACTCCATCCCACCAAAATTGACCTTTCAAATCTTGATACATCTTTGCATTGCCAGGGTGTGCTGTGTAAAGGGTGCAGTGCTTCCCTCAGTATCTTTCCCTTCAACTCAGCAATGTTAGGAATCACTTTCCACTCCTTATAAAACAACTTCTCATTCATCCCAATGGTGAAAAGTTGTGGTCCTTCTGATCTCAGAATTTTCTGTTGGAGCTTCTCAAATTTGTCATCCTTGCATTGACCTTCTAGAATTTCTTTTTTAGTCATGGGTATAAACTATTGTGCCACTGCTAAAATAGCATCTCCCAGTGGATCTCCAATCATCAAATTCCTCAACCTTGCTAAAATAGATGGCAAGTCTACCTAAGCTTTGCGGCTAAGAGCGCCAGTCACAACGTTAACCTTGCTGGGATGAAATTTGATCTCACATTGATAATCACTAATGGTTTCCACCCATCTCTGCTGCCTCATATTTAGATTTTTCTAACTAAACAAGTATTTGAGACTTTTGTGGTCCATGTACACTTTCACATTTCTCTCAGTACAGATAGTGCCTCCAAATCTTCAATGCGAAAACTACCGTAGCCAACTCCAAGTTATGGGTAGGATAATTCTGTTCATGATCTTTAAGCTGTCGCGAAGCATAAGCAACAACTCTTCCTTCTTGCATTAAAACACACCCCAATCCCATCTTAGAGGAGTCACTGTAGACTACGTAAGGCTTGAGGTTCTAATAATGCTAACACTGGTGCCAAAGTCAACCTCTTCTTCAACTCCTGAAACCTCTTCTCACATTCTTCAGTCTAAAAGTATTTGGCATTTTTCCTTGTAAGTGCCATTAAAAGGTTAGAAAGTTTAGAAAACCCTTCTACAAACCTTTGGTAGTATTCTGCTAAACCGAGGAAACTAAGCACTTCATGGGCACTAGTTGGCCTTTGCCACTCTGTTACAACATTAATCTTAGAAGGGTTCACTGCCACTCCTTTACTAGAAATGACATGTTCTAAACATTTCATATCTTGGAGCCAAAACTCACACTTACTAAGTTTGGCATATAACTGATGTTCTTGCAGTGTCTCTAGTACAATCCTTAGGTGCCTCTTATGCTCTTTGTCATCATGGGAATAGATCAATATATCATCTATGAACACCACTACAAAACTGACTAAGTACTGCCTGAAAATCTGATTCATCAGTTCCATAAATGCTACTAGGGCATTTGTTAATCTGAAAGGCATAACTAGGAACTCGAAATGTCCATAACGAGTTCGAAAAGCAGTCTTAGATACATCCTGTTCCTTGATTCTCAGTTGGTGATATCCGGATCGTAGATCAATCTTCGAGAAAACTGCAGCTCCTTGCAATTGATCAAACAGATCGTCTATCCTTGGTAAGGGATATTTATTCTTGACAGTCACCTTGTTCAAATCCCTATAATCGATACACATCCTGAAAGTTCCATCCTTCTTTTTGACAAACAAGAATGGTGCACCCCACGGCGACGAGCAAGGTCGGATAAAACCATTCGTTAGAAGTTCCTCGATTTGAACCTTAAGCTCTTTCAATTTTGCTAGGGCCATTCGGTAGGGTTACTTATGCACTGGGGCTATGGCCGGTTCAAGCTTAATTGCAAATTCCATCTCTCGATTCCCGCCGGGGGGGGGAGGGGGAAATCCTCAATCACAGGAATTCCTTGGATTTCCTTAGGTTCTTCTGTTACGTCCATCATCATCACTAGATAAATGATATCCCCGTTCATCAAACCCTTCTTGACTTGTCCAGTTGTTACCATAGATGGATCAAGCCGAACAGTCTCACCCAAATAACAGATCCTTTCTTGAGTAGGTAGATTGAATACTACTTCCCGTCTTTGACAGTCTATCTTGGCATAATGCCTTGACAACCAGTCCATTCCTAGGATTATATCGAATTCCACCAAATGCAAGACAATCAGATCTACGGTCAAAACTAAGTTCGCGATCTCCAACGGGCGATTCTTAACTACACTTGTGCTACCGATTACTTTCCCATCTGGAATAGCTACTAATACTTTTCGAGACGTTGGTTCCACCTCAAGTCCACATCATCGCACACATCTACTAGAGATAAAAGATCTTGATGCACCAAAATGAAACAAAGTACACACCACATACTGCTTCAATTTAACCACACCTAATAGGGCAACAATAATTACTCAAGATTCTCAAACACAAGCTATCTACGAATTCAGGTAAAGTTGGAAATGTTACTAGTTATCACTCCCACATCTACTGTCTCATCAGCTTCCAGGTCTATCTCCCATAGAGTAATAGCATAAACATTGGCTTTCGTAGTAGTCTTAGGTCTAACGCTCGACGTTGATGCTCCTTTAGGCATAATATGCGGACAATCCTAGATCATATGGCCGTTTTGAGCACACCTGAAACACGCTCCCTTGGCCATACGACACATTGTGCCTTTTCCTACATTAGCGACATGGTGGTGGAGTGACAGGTGCTGTGTTCTTGACTACCATGCCTTTTCCTTTGTTTGGGGTTACAGAGGCCTTCTGTTTCCCCACACTACCTCCTGGTGAGTAAGGCAATCCAGTCTTCCTATCCACTTGAGCTTGTGCAATTAATCTCCATTGCTCTGCTATTGAAGCTACATTGACTAATTCTTGAAAATTCTCTATCCGTAAACATGCTACTTGGTTTCGGACACGAGGTTGCAAACTGTCTTGGAACTTCCTCGCTTGCATTTTCTCTGTACTGATCAAATGAGGTGCGAATCTCCCCATCTCCATATAATGAGCAGCATACTGATCGACAATCATATTTCCTTGGCTCAAGTTCACAAACACCAAAGCTTTTTGCTACTTGGCCATTTTTGGAAAGAAACGATCATCGAAGTCCATCTTAAAATGATCCCAGGTGAGTGCAATCAAACTTCCCAATTCTCGAACCAACAGCAGCCGTTTGGTGTCGCATCAGAAACCAGCTTCTCCTTGAAGCATGTGACCCGCGTACTTGACCTTTTGCTCCTCTAAGCATCCATTAATATTGATAGTTCTTTGTAGATCTTTAAGCCATTTGTTAGCCCTTAGAGGTCCTTCTGTTCCCATAATATTTGGATATCTATACACCATGAATTTCTCATAACAACATCCTTGATCTTCTCTGGGTGGTCCTTATCTAGCGTTCTGCCCTTGTTCCATCTGATTACGTACCACCTCTTCTTCTGGCGAATGGTTTCTACTTTAGTCTGTCCCTTTTCCAGCGGAGAATTTCCAGCCTCCTAATCCCTACATCTCGGAGAAGTATTCTCATGTCGGTTTTGAACCATAATCTCCTTCTCCTGAAAATGCACAAAACCAGCATGGGTCAGTCTCCTTCTTAGAGATAGGATAACCTTTCTTCACTTGAACTTGCGTTCCTACGTGCGTATCTTCTTTTGTTTCTTCTTCCTCTAGATTCAAGCCTATAGCAATAAGATCCATGCCTATAATAACAGATCTTAAATCGAGTTAGAGGTACCATGCATTCCTAGGATAATGTGTGGGTTTACCCAAGACGTAATTGATTTGAAACCATGCTCTGTGGTGCCCTTAGCCCCTATTTGGGATTGGACGGTGATTGAAATGCTGGGACATGTAACACAAGACTGCACACCCCTCGTACATGACAGGTAATATGCTATGCACCTAAACACACTAGTAGTATGCAATAATATAGCAGCGAAAAATAGTAAAAATTGGATAATCTAAGCAATGCGATAAGCAATTGCAATGGCACCATTACTAACAAAATACCCCAACATTGTCCATTTCCATAAGCATGCATCATAAAAGATATAGCATCCCAAAAGCATAGAATATATTTTAATCTCTCAAAACACGGGACCTTCTCGAAACATTGTTCCTCAAAGGTTGATATTTAAACCATAAGTTTTTTTTCTTTCTTTCCACAAAACATCTTAGGTTCCCGTTTTCTTCAAGAGGGCTCGAGCTTCACTCGTTTCTCTAAAGTCTTACTTTATCCTGATTGTTATGCCGTTTGAATTCCTCAATGAATTGGAGTATTGCTATAATTTGTTGGTCAGTGGCCTCGAGTTGCTCTAGGATGGAAGGCTTAGGCCGACTCATAGCCATCTTTGGCACCATCCTCTCTGGAAGAGGTGATGTTCTCTTCCTTTTGGCCATGGGTGTCGTCTTCTACTCCTGTAACAACTTCTACCATTCCGGTTGGGGAATGGTAGTGGAAACTACCACAATGAGATTTCGAGAAATCTCCACAAGTAATCATGTAATGTACAATAGTTAACACAAGCATACAAGATGTATATTATGTAATGCGTGTGTGGACATGTACTTAATATGTGACTTGATTGGAACTTGACTTATGCAATTGACCATTTTCAAAAGACTTGTAACAAAGAGTTTAGGTTTTTCAAAAAACTTCTTGGCTTTCTTTTTCATGTTGACCTTAATCAAAACTTGCCTTATCAGAACATATCACAAGATTTTCATCGAGTGATCCTTATCATATCACGAGATTTTCATCAAGTGATCCATAACATATGAGCTCTTATTCTTGTTCAGAGGGTGGACAAAACATGGTTCCCTTTTGCACTGAGTGTTTCTGCTAGTTACCACACTATTGATGGTCCGTATACCGTGATGAATACGTCATACACAGTGATTTCTTAATAACTTGACCTTACTTCGGTGAGATACATGCCTTATGCAACTACTAGCGTTAGGCACTTCCTCGCTTCGATATTCTTTAAAAAGAATCCATTTGAGGTTTGTCGATGGTTCTTTGTTAACATTGGGATTACCACTCCATTTTTAAGCACTCCAAAGTGGACAGAGTAGTTCAATTAGGACATTTCCCCATCCTAGTACTTGGGGTCATGAAAAAGCTTATAAACTCTTTTTTTTAGCATATGACATGAGACTTAAGACATATGTACTTATACTTTGACACATGACATATGAAATGCCATGTATGGAACAACCAAGTATAACATATTCAATTCATGGCATGAGAACATAGATCACATGGACTATCAAAACACATACTTGGAACTATTAAAAAGTGCCTTGGCCAAAACATGTAAGTGCAAAAATATGAAGAATCATCACTTAAACATGCTTCGAACTTCAAACATATTGTTTAGAAATCAAAGCATAATGAAACAAAACCTAAATCATGGTATTTGGGTAGGATTTGAAAGTTCCAAGACATGGTATAGCTGAATCATAAAGTTTCACAAATTAACAATAATGTTTTCCTTAGAATTGAAACATGCTAAGGGCATTTTTGCCATTTTCATCTTAAATTGAAACATACAATTCATGTAGTATTCATATTCCAAGATCATATAAGCATATTCAAACAAACAAATAAGAAATAGCAATCAAAACAAACATAACAATCAAAAGATTTAGACAAGTATATACAAGTATTAACCAAAAGCAAGTTGAGTGTATACTTACAAAAATCCATGTAATGAAATACTAGCAAGCTGTATTCCAAAATGTATTACATTAGAAAGTGTGTCTAAAAATCTTATTTCGTATTCTTAAGTGTGTGAGGGTTTCTAGGGCATCACTTGATCTTAAACCATACGACCTTTAGGGTTTTTAGGTCAAAAACTCCTTCATTTCACTCGTGTTGTTGTACACAACTCCAAGTAAGGTAATAACACATGTGGTGATCCAAAACATGGAGGATGAACATCCCCCACTTTTCGGCTTCAAGTGTTCCTTCAAAATCTTAAATCGTTTTCCATAAAAATGTGTAAAAGAATGTGTTTTTAACCATTGCTGAAATCCTATGAGATTTGAAGCTCATTTTGAGTTGAAAAAGTGACATGTGTGTGTAGAAACTAAGAGAAAACCGAGGCTTACCTTGTCTATGCTTGAAGGTGGCAAAATCTTCTCTTGAAAAGGAATGTCCTTGTTTGTTTGGAAAGAAACTCCGAGAAAGTAGGAGAATCTTCAGGTGAGCATGTGAGAGTTGTGTGGAGAGAGTGAAAGTTCATGCAAATTCTGAAAAATGGCAAGGGAAAAGCCCATAGGCATGTACTCTCTCCTTTTTATAGTGATCTCCTTACTTCCCTCTTTGGTTGCCTCCAAAACCTTTGTGTGGGTGACAAGTGGCGAGTGTTTCTTATCCCCCTTCTCTTTTGCCGAAGTGACTCTTAGATTCCCACTTTGGATTGCATTGGGAAGGGACAACTTGGGTGGTGTGTTGGGTTTCCTCTCCCTTGGTCGAAATCCCTTAATTTTCCCTCTATGCCCTTCCTTTTTCTTAAGCAAGTGAATATCTCTTCAAGGGTACTTTTGTAAAACATCCCATGCCTCTTCCTTTTCCCAAAAAAGAACTTTTGGGTGTGTGTCTTGTCCATTGCTGCCCAACTCTTGTCCTTCCCTTTTGTTGCTTCAATCTTCTATTGCTCCTGCCCAAGATGACTCCTCATGTGCCATTGGTCTATTAGTAACCTAAGTGACAAGTGGCAAGCGAAGAGGTGCTTGGGAGTGTGGTGGCTGAAATCCTAAAGGCATATTAGTCCTTTGATGCATAAGTCCCTTCATCTAGTCTTCTAGAAGCTTGGCAAAATCTGACAAATTCAAAATCCCTGTGCCCCTTCGGTTTCCAATGCAGATTTCCTAGAAAAAACCACCTTTATCTTCCCTGGGCTCCCTTTTCCAAGAATATCTACCTTGGAACCCGCAACTGGGCCAAAATAATGGGTCTAGGCGTGTGGGAAAGGGTTGGCTGAAAATTTTTTAGTCTTCCTAGTTCCATTTTGTCTCTTGAGTCTTCTAGAAGGTTTCTAGCAAGCTTAACAAGTGGCAATCCTTCTAGCGTAGGTGTGCAAGCCACCTCTTAGTTTTCCCTACACCCCTCTCTACCCCTTAGTCCACTATCAAGCCTAGATTTATAGTGCAACACATGTATGACACATGACACTAGTGACTAGGATTTAGGTCATGGGCTTAAAGCCATTGAGCCTAGGTTTCTTAATAGGGCCAAAATTATACAAGGAATTCTAGGGTTACTACCCTTCTTGGGCTTAAGTTGCTAACTCAAAGATTATAAGGTCTTCCTTTTAAAAAATAACTAAAGCTCTTAAAATGCTATGGCAACTAAGAATTAATTCTGTGGGCCATGCTCAGTCAAGCTCGGGTCATCACAAGCTGAAACACTCTCTATGTTCTTCAGTTCCACACACCCATTTCATTGTTTGATGATCCATTTCACACCTTGGGAAAAGGCTTGAATTAGGTAACGAAAACCTAATCCCAAACTGTTGTGGTTGAATTTAATCTAAGCCCAAAACCGTAGCGATGAATGTCTAAAAAATCTGTTGCTGTCCAGATTTCGCCCCTTTGACTTCCAGTACTTGATTTTCTCACTTGTTGCTCTTTACTCTTGTTTAGTTGAGTGTGTGACTAACTGGAAGAATGGTAGGGATAGCCAAAATCGTGCAAGACCATAGTTGTGAAGGTGAGAGAATTTTCTGCCCTGTTTCATTTTGGGTTGTGTAGTTTTGTGAAAACAATTCTGTAATGGTCTTTCATTGTTTCCCTTGAGTTTAAATTATGTTCTTAACTATGTTCAAGCCTTTTTTTTTATGTGTTAAACTAGTGGAGATGAGAATCTGTATTTTTCTTAAGTTAATAGTCTTAGTAACCACCAAGGATTTCATTAAAACTAGTGAGTTTTATGTTGTAATATTCTGGTTTATAAAGAAATTTCCCTTGCTGTTTTGTGCTATGTTTAAACAAAGAAATGATGTTTCTTGCAAGTTTTCTTCAATACTAGCATCCTTATTCTTTGTAGTTGGGATTGTCGAATGGAGGAAGTTTAAAATGCATGATTGGACTAAGGCTGCTAGCTGTCCATGTAGTGCAGAATGTTTTGCTATGTGTTCTGTTTTGAAGCTCAAACCAGTCCCTTTCACCCCTATTGTTCATTTCACCCTTCACCCAACCAAAGCTAATTGTTTGTGTGATAAACTATTGAAAAAGAGGGACAAACCATCCATCTAGCAAGCCTAGACCTTTCACCTATTTTGGTTCCACCAAGTTACCAAAATGTTGTCAAAATGCCCTTTTAGTGAAAATTTCCAGATTTTTTTTATTTTTAATGTTTCCTTGTTCTACTCCATTCCCAAGTAAATTCTTATCATTTATACATTATTAACCCATGATTCTCATCTATCCTTCCTGTAGAAAAACTCATAGCCCCTATTGGACGGCAAGCATGCTATTAGTCATGATTGTGAGTTTCTTTGGATTTGCTTGAAATGAGGAGTTTGGACATTTTGACTTAGTGCTATGTATGGAAGGAAGTTAGATGGGTTGGTTTGTGTTTTGTAGTGACTTTCTCTAAGTGAAGAGGGAGTTAAGGAAAATATGAAGTGCATATTGATGTGCTCATTTCAATTTCATTGAATAGGACTTATTGAGGTGCAAAGAGGGACTAAGGTTGAGCTTGGAGGTAAGTATTTATAACCATGCTTCTTACTCAATATTTTCTTCTACTAAATGCTCTTTATTCAAATGCTTCTTTGTGATAAAGAGGTAAAGCTTCTTTGTGATAAAGAGGTAAATGTATATGCTATGTATGAGCCTTTCTTGGTAGCCCATGTTAAGTATCCTATTAATTTTGAATGTGTGTATATGTATGATGTAAAGCATGCACATTCAAGGTTTAAATCATGAGATTTACCTTGCATATTTTTCTTAAGAATTAGTGATTTTCCTTTATATAATGTATGGCATGAAATGCATCTTTACGGAAGAAAATGCATATGCACTGGACTAAGAAAGATGATGAAAATGCTTTGAATGGAATGAAAGGAAAGAAAGAGGAATGAAAGTCTTATGTATGAAAATACTTAATGGCCAATGATTGAATGATTATGGTACCAAAGAAAGGGGCAGATTGCAATGTTGGATTGGTCCCATTGGTAGTGCACCCAAAGGCGCCATCCTGATTGAGGGATTCCCATCCCTCGGCCACTGGCGGAATCAATTTCAAAAGACCGCTAACCCTAACACATAGGGCATAATAGTGTGTATCGGCCAAGGAAAGTGTAACTGATTATGGATGTTTATTTTAAATGTTTTAAACTTGTATGACTTTCTAGAGGAAAAGAATAGTTCATTTTTGATATTTTAACTGCATGGTATACTGCTTACTAAGTATTAGACTCACTTTTGTGTTAATGTTGTAATGATGAGAATGAGATTGTAGAGCAAAGCACTACTTAGGAAGGAGAGACCGACGCCTACTGGTAGCCTTGGGATGGGTCTCTTTTTATGGTGTTGGGTTTATTTTGATAGTTTTTGTGAAACTGTGGACTACGTATTTTTGGGGAGAAATGTTTTGTAGAATTAGGTATATGTTCTACCCGAATGGTAGTTGTGGATGTTTTTATTTTGTAACTAATGGGACTATCTTCTACTTTGGCAAACTATGTTATTTTGGATTGAACTTATGAAAGAAAATGGGAAGGTCCCTTTTTATAAATTGTCATGATGTTATTTAGGTTTCTTTTATAAACTGTTGGGATATTTTTTTGTGCTTAGGAAAACAAAAGCAAGATGAAATTTAGTGGCCCCTCCCAATTTTAGGGAGGGGTTGTTACAAATAAGGAGGACAAATTAATATGGGGGCCAACTAATACTAGTTTATTTACAGTGAAGAATGCATATTACCTTCAACACATGAGAAATGAGATTGAAGATATGGGGGAAACTTACGATGCATAAGAGAAAATAAGTGAATGGTAGCTGATATGGAGACTAAGAGTGCAGGATACAATAAAGCAATTTCTATGGAAGACAGCATATGATATACTTCCAACTAGAGAAAATCTATTTAAGAAAAAAGATAATAGAAACAGATTTATGCCCAGCATGTGGGAGAGAAACATAAACTATAATTCATGGATTTTGGAGTTGTGCTGCAGCAAGTGATTTCTGGGGTGAATCCAATAGTCCAGTTAAAAAGTGGTCTAGCATGGAAGTACAATTTTTAGAGCTATGGAAGAGATTACATTATAGTTTAAATAGTGAAGACCTTGAGTTAGTAGCCTACACAATGAGAAGGATTTGGTTTAGAAGGAATTCTATTTTATTTGAAAATAAATTTGAACATCCAAGGTAGTTGTTCAGGTTAGCTAAACAAAGCCTTGAAGATTATAGTCTAGCACAATGTAACCAACCGCTTATTTTTCTCTCGATGGTTCACGAGTCCCACCTTTGCATTTTAAAGCTTGAATTGGTGTTTTAAATTTAACAAATGATTTTGAAAGCGAGCCGAATATTTTAAAATCCTCGAAATATTTTAAATGTACAAAAATTATTTTAAATGGGGTATTTTTAATATTATTGGACCAAACCTAAATTTTAAAGTAAGCCTTTTTATAATTTTGGAGTCCCGAAAATAATATAGTTTTAACAAAGTATTTTATTTAAATTATTTTATTTCTTTATGAATATTATTTAATATTCATTATTTTCCTTTATATTAAAAACTCTATTTATTTATATGCTTTTATTTCTCTTAGAAATATTTATTAAACTCATTATTTTATTTTATGATAAAGAATATTATTATCTAATCAAGAATAAATAGTTTGGTTTTAATACTTAGTATATTTACCTTCCATTTTTTTCTAGTTTGTATTTTATATTTAGGGATCCTAGTTAGGGATCCCTAGAAACCAGGATCCCTAGATGTAGGGCTATGATTAAAATCCTAGATTCCCTCCCTCTTTTCCTCTCTTCTCTCTCTTTATCTCCCGCCTGCCCTATGCCGAAACCCCTCGATGGCTCTCTCTTCTCCCTCGCCTCCATCGTGCCGCCACACATTGCCAACAGCACCTCCATTGTCACCACACACCAGTGACCCTCCACCTCTGATCCTCCCTCTCCTTTTCCCCCCTCCCCCATGCCGTCCCCTCCCCTCAAGCCAAAACCCAACCCGTGAACCTTCGTCTCCACCCAACGACTCCACGCACCACTAGCAACCAAGCCCGCTGCCACTCCTCACCAGTCGACCACCTCTTATCACCACGATTCCTCTCTCTCCATCTCCCTATCTATTTCTATCTCGGCTTTTCCCTCCCGATCTCTCTATTTATCTCCTCCCTGCCATTGTGGGCCACCACATGCCACCAGGAATGGTCACCGACGAAATATCAACCCATGGCCACCCCCATGCCACCGTTGTACCCCGGCTCAACCCCAACGCCTTCGACAGCTCCTCTGCATCTCACCCCCTATTTTATTAGCTTCTACTGATCATCTCCGCGGCTCCACCTAAAGCTCGGCCCAGCTCTGCCTTTCCATTAACCCCCCCATGAGCAACTCAGCCCCTATAGACGACAACCCCCCTCCTATTGTGAGCCCAGCCTCCTCCCTTTCTCCCTCTGATTCTCTCATCTCATTGCTAGCCACCAATCGATAGCCATGGGACAGCCCAACACCACCATCCTTCACCACGAAGCACCCTCCACATGGCTCACTGCCAAGCCATCCAAATAGCCGCTGTCTTAAGGTCACGACAGTGACCACCAAGCCTTAACCTAGTCCCTCCTTGCACGTACGTAGCCGCCACAGTAAGATCTTGCCAGATAGCAAGCGTCACAGCAATTTCAACCTCGAAATTTATGGTATAATTTTTATCTCTTTCCCTCAATGATTTATGTATGTTGTGTGAAGTGTTGGGATAAGTTATGTAGTTGGATGGGTTGTATGAAGTGTTATGTTGGTTGGGTTTGAGTTGGGTGTTAGTGTTAGTGTGCATGAAGTTTGTTTATACAAGCGGACGTTATAGTGAACTATATGTTGATCTAAGGTTATAAAAGAGTGAGGTACATGTGTAAATTGGTTGGATGCATGTATTAGACAGATTTACCATATTTAATTGATAGTCTGCCCTAAGCATGACTACACGATGTTTAAGTCTCAAGGTTGGTTTAAAATTGTGTATTATGCTTAATTTGGATTATGATGACATGTTGATTAGATTATGCATAAATGGAGGAAGAGATGTAAGTATTAACTAGGATTGAGATATATAACTTGGTTGGTTCAAGTTATGCATTGAAAGGGATGGTTTGGTAGGAAAAGTGTGATGAAGGTGATAGTGTGTCTTAGCCTTTAAAGTGAATCAAGGTGATTCACCTTAAGGGATACGAACTTGAAGTAGAATGCTATGTATTGGAAATGTGACCTTGAGTGGGTCCCAAGTTATGAGTTTGAGAATTTAGAGAAAAGTGATAAAGGAAAGTATAGATGATAGACTTGGATGATAGAGTATGTCTAAGTAAAGGACGTTTTAGTAAATGGTAGTATCATGCAAGTGCTAAGTTTAAGTTACATATGCACTTGAAAAAGGAAATGATGTAAAGTTTTGTATGCATGTAGGTAATTGCCATCTGACACGCACATGAATGGACTGTTTGAAATGAAAATAGCAAGGAGTCCATGTAAGTATTATGTTTATACTCTTATAGAGTTTCTAAATGATATAAAAATGAAAAACTTTTATGAAAAATATCTTTTTATGCAAAGAAAGAGAACGAAATGATGTTTTATGAAAGTATACTAAGTATTAATATTTAAAGGTATACTTATGTAAAGGCCTTCTTTGGTAGTCCCTATTTTTGCACCAAAAGTAATAGTTGTATGCATGTGAATGGATGTTATATGATGTATGTCTTTATTTTTCTTGAAATGAATTGTTTCACAGGGTTTTCAGTTGTAGAGATGTGATGGCTGGGGCGATTATGGCTTCAGAACTTTTTGTCAGGGTTCAATTATAGATTTATGTGAATTAGTTTTATCTTGTATGTTTAACCTGAATTGTTTCTAAATACCAATTTGTAACTTATTGTACCATAAATCCAATGTTTGTTTCCTCAATGGGTGGCCACCACCAATATGGGCAGTGAACCTACCACTTCAGAGGAGGTTCTGCCACAACCAAGTGAGCTTTGATTTTAATGTCATTGGAATTTATTACTTGCAGAATAGATCATTTCTATTCAAGAGTCATTTTCATATTGTTTGATCAAGTACATATAGGAACTCTTTAATTTTATCCCTACAGTTTTATTTGACTTGGGGTCAAACTGATATCGCTGCTCTATGCAGTGGTAAACTTAAAGCTTTCATCAAAGCTTACATTGATGTTGGTGGCTCAAGCTTGCCCAATAGGGATTTGATACTCAATGCATGTTAAGTCATAGTTATACATGTCACTCATAGTGTTTTATATGGTGCCTTGTCCTTTGGTGCTCTGCATCGAACCCCAATTTCTTGTACTTTTCTCCAAATTGCATCCTCCCCATCTTCTTTTGTGTTATAGTTTTTAATTTTTAGTCTGACTTAGAGATTTCTACTATTTATCTGACATCATATACAATATAAATTTTGTAGTTGAAAATTAGGTTTGGATTGTCCTTTTCTTACTCATTGCAGGGTAGATTTTGAAGAATATAATAAAAGTCCAATTGCAAGGGAAAGAGATCTCCAGTATAGAGGAAAAACTTCGAAAAAGAGAGGAAAAACTCCAGCATGCAAAGGAAGAGATCTAGAAATGAGAGTATTGCTAGGATCAAGATCAAATGATGTTTAATGTTGTTAATGTTGTGTTGGGAACTTAGCTCCTTTGCCAAGTTTGTAAGCGTTGTAGTTAGACTGGTCACTTGTAAAGTTGTTGTAAATGTTGTAAGCGTCTAATATCACTTTATGTCTACACTTTACCAGACTTATGATGTTACAATAAATAAATGGAGTTTTCTAGAAATTCCCTACTTTTGAGATTTTATATACATAACAGTGTACTCTCCATCAGTAGCAGTTGAATCAAAATTGTAAATGGTAATGATAGACATCACTCAAGAAGCCATACTTCATAAGCAAATTCAAAAACTTCCAATAGTAAAAATTGCACTTCATTCATTAAAAACTCCAAATCAACATAGAGTAACAAGTCTGAGAATACATCATAAAAAACTCGAAATTTAAAACTATACAATGGATGAATTGATCTGAGAATACATTATAAAAAACTCGAATCATCAACTGAGCAAGATCATTATCACCAATACATCAACTCGAAATTAATTCATCAACTGAGCAAGCTGGCAACTTGTTGAGAGAGGCATGATTTTGGGGATCCATCTGTAACACCTCTTCCACTTGTAAAAATCACAACCACAAATATAAAAGCATGAAAACACTTTTAAAAACCATGTACTTACGAAAAAAGGGACGAATAGTAATATATTCACAACTGCGTACCTCGCCTTAGGCCATGGTTGTGTGCATTCTCAATAGTATTTATGTGCAACACCCCACCAACCAAGATTACATTAATCATCGCCTTACAATCAGTCTTCGTTGTCCGACAAGGTTTAGCGAGATTGGTAGTATGACTCCTGATATGAATAACTATCTACTTGCATATGAATAATGTGCATTATATCCTAATAAATTATTCTGCCAACCAAGAGAAATGCAAAAAAAAAAAAAAAAAAAAAAGCAGCAAATCGACAAAACCAACAGAATATCAACAAAATGCCCATATAAATTTACACAATACAAAAAAATGGCCATGGAAAACCTATATAAACCTACCAATAGAATATCAACTTGCAAGAAAAAAAAAAAAAATTCTACTACGAATTATCAACAAAACCAGCAAAATATCGAGGGCTACAGCAAATCGACTTCGTGTAAATCTAGCAAAGCTTAATCACAATGTCCTTATAAATTTCCACAATACAGACTTTGAAGCTACCAATTAACTCCTCACAACGTCGATATAAATAATTCTTCACAGTAAATGAAATCTAAAAGAAAAATTAACAAAAATAGAAGGTTCGTTCCGAGGTAGAGCTTAGTTATTTGAAAATTTCCCTTGCTTTGGTTTGACTCTTTAATTCGCAGAACCTCTTTTCATTCTCTCTTTGATTCATCACTTTTGTGCTTTCATGTTTTTTTACATATGAAAATTTCCTTTTCGTACTTTCAAAGCGTGAAATTCCAATGCAATAAATAAATCTAAAAGAAAAATGAACAAAAAAAAGGTGTAGAGGTTTTACGTGGTCAGCGGCCAATGAAGGAGAAAATGACGTTGACTCTACTAGACGAAGCTCGAAAAGTGACCGACAGCGTTGGAATTTCATGTTGGGCCTGTGTTCTGAGAAGACTGGAAAAGAAATAAGAATAAGAGAGTTCTATGAATTGCCCGTAGGGAGGGAAGATGGAGAGAGGGGTATTTTTGACATTTGAACAAAATTGTTGTGAAATGACCTAAACACCCTCTTCGTGCGCACGTAGGCCTCTCATGGAGACTGTATGTAGCATGACTCTTATAATTATGAGTTTCAAAGAAACTATGCTCACCATGCTTTGATCTTTTGATAGTGAGGTATTGGAGGAATTTGTAGTGGTTTCTTGTTGACTATGGAAAAGGATGAATGACTTTGTATTTCATGAGGAATTTACCCATCCTAATATTCTTCTAAAACAACTGCTTTAGTTGTAGTTATGTCATTGTGATTAAGCAGCAGTTACCTAAAATTAGCTCTTGAAGCAGGGAGTCAGCTCCTGTTACCTAAAATTATCTTCTAAGAGTGCATAATATATATACTCCATAGTCTAATTCATTGTTTCAAATCAACTAACTCAAAATAATCAAAGTACTGAATAAAATTCTCCAATAATCAAAGTATTCTCTTTGTACTTAATCCTTTGTACTTAATGCACTATACTCACATAGTCTTTTCCATGCTTGTTATTCTGAATTCTCAACTGAAATACTCAAAACATCTGAAAATATTGTGAAGATATGGGGTAAGTTATCAACAACTCAGTAAGTAGAGAATATATACTAGTATGTAAACATGAGCCTTTTATAAAGTTCAAAATGCAGAGCAAAAGATTTTAGTTTTAGAATGCAGAACCAAAACATGTTATCCAAATATCAGAGCAACAGTTTGAAATATTCATATTCAAAAGTCATTTAGCATAGTATAACTGAATATCATCATCATATCAAAGCATCATGTCAAAACAAAGGCCATGTTTAACCCCTGTGGCCAAACCGAACAGAGACAGAAGTAAATCTTTCCCTCATCTTTCTCGGATCCCTAAGTGTGCACACAGAAAAGACTACACATATATTCTGTCTCAAAAGGGTCAAAGAATAACAAATCTATCACATCAAGAATATATCTATTTCGGACTGATACCTCTTCAATTAACTCATAATGAGAAGAAATTTGGGAGCATCTCATCAGTTTTCCCAACACCTTATTTGAATTATTGATTTGGGGACCCCCAAACCTTACCCTATTTCCATTTTGTACATAAAATAGTTATATCATCAAGAAGATGGATAAGATGAAAGCAAATTAGCCGGAATACAAGGAGAATTCTTCCAAACCCTAGAGTGCAACTTGAGGATCTCTCTAGCTCTTTCTTTTGTCTTTAAACTACTATCAACCTGAAGAACCAAGCACAACTTGGACACAACACCCAATTGCAACATTTCATGAAGAACCCTAGAGGTCGCCGAGAACCTACAAAGTGAGGACAGAATCCTCACTGCCCTATCACTTGCCGCATGGGAAACTCGAAATATTTTCTTGGAGACGATCGCCATTCCTGCCCCATGCTTCAACAACTCCGCCCGCCCTTCTGCACAACCACAAAGCTGATCCAAAACAATAAGCACGAGCTCACAAAATCTCCTATGATCTGATGACCCAATAAGGAGCTCTATCAAGACTGGAACTGCACCGCCTTCCACTGCTTTGATTCGGTTTCTTCCCCAGGGACATAGCTCCACCAAAATCTTCAACGCCGCCTTGGAGGCTTGCTGTGATATCTGGTCATTTAAAACATGTCCTAACTCCTCAAAGAATTTGAGTTTGAGGCTGATTAAATGGACAGGATCGGCAACTTCAAATATGGACTTCACTAGCAGAGTTATGTGAGCTCTAGATTGGAAGTTTCCACGCCTCAAAACTTGCGTTAAGGACTCCAGGAATTCACCATTGTTGTTTAGCAGATTTTTCAGATGTTTTTCTGAGGTATTAAGACTGGAAAGAATTTCAACAGCTGCTTCAGTTACAGTTATGTCACTGTTGCCATTCTCTATGATTGAGGCCAAGAATTCAACTCCGCCAGCCTCCTCTAAGCATCTTTTGCTCCTTTCGTTTTCAAATGCAATAGATCTGAGTCTTCTGAGATAGATGAGTTGCGAATTGGGCAGCTTCTTTGCCTCGTCGATAAGTTTGAGAATTTGGACTTTTTCAATGGGTGGCTTTGGGGTGGGAATGCGTTCAATTCCATGCGAGGCGTTGAGAGTGCACCATGCTTGGATCAACCTGCGTAGAGTATGGTTTGGAGTAAGCTCTGTATTGCTCAAAACTTGCTTCGTTACCGGACAACTGTTGTTCTTGCATGAAAACAGCCATCTTTCAATATTTTCTCGATCGTAGGTTATCCCAGTAGAGACCGTGACGGGATCTCTCATCATTTCCATAGAAATCGGGCAGAGAAAATGAGAGGGAACGTCAATTTCATCCATGTCAGCCCAGATCTGAATCTTCAAAATCCAATTGTGAGAGAAACCAGAAGGCTTTTAGGTAATGAAAGATAAGTCCAATAAAGCTAAAAATAAAAATTGCACTACAATAACAAAAAATATATTAACGAAACCAACCAATAATGCTGGAAGCCGGACGTCTCGATTAATTGTAAGAACATGTGACCTCAATCTTGTCTAGCAGTTTGCAATCTGACTGGCTTGTTGAAGTTTGTATTAGAGAAGTTGCTGCATATATATATATATATATATA
>QEOT01003825.1:48244-85321 GCA_003123785.1 Pterocarya stenoptera
AAATAAAAGAGGTAGAGCTGAAGCAACGTTGTCGAAAACGATAGAGTCAACACGCGGAAATTGAGAGGAGAGAGAGATCGAATAAATAAATAGGGCCTTTTACAAAGTTTTGGAGGAAGAAAAAGCTCAAATACATGACTGACTTTGCTGGGGCAATAATAAATGAAGGAATGGAGCGTCTTGGGGGTAGCGTCGGTGTTGCAAAGCGAGCCTTAAATAACCCAATTGGGCATTGAGCCTTTGACTTCTCTCTCTCCAAAACATCAATTTCATTTAATATTTAGTTCATCCGCATACGTCTATAGATCTTGACATCTGTCGACAGCCTCTCATGGGGGCAAATGGCTCCCACGCATTTCTAGCTGCTGCATCAAATTCTGTATTTTTTTTAATTCATTTAGAAAAGGTTCGGCAACATGCATGGGAGTAATGAGAATTTGCTTAAAACTAGGACTTTTATCATTTGACCAAGTAATTAATTATCGTTAGCTGTACCTATTCTTTCACTGAAATATGGAATCATTGAAATTTAATAACATTGCATGCATGTGAGCTGTAAGTATATTAGATGCTTTTATTGGGTTGGAAGTAAGAGGATGGCACACGAGTACTTCCCCTTTTCACTATATATGCCAGAAAAGAGACGATTTACGTGAACACAAAGATAGGCACAGGTCAAAACCGAAAAGCATACGCACACATTCACACAAACAACACCCATGCAAGACTACGTAAAACTAGTTAGCTATCGAATCGTTTTCTGAGTTTTGACTTTCTTTCGAAACGCTTCCTGGATTTCAAAAACTATCACCAGCGGGCCGCAGCGAGCTTGCATTTTGCTCATTTTTCAGCATATTGCTTCTCGTCGCCAGCCTTCTTTCAAAAGTCTTAACGGGACTCACGCGTATGCATCGCGTATTGAAAAAATAATATTGTAGCTAGGTCATATATATAATGTTTTTTTTTTTTTTTTTTGAGGAAAGCTCAAATAATTAATAGTCTAAATGATGGGCGTGTTATTCTTTTTATTAAGAGTAATTCTACATATAACTGTAAGATGTGTAAATGCCGCGTAATCCCTTTGAAAATGAGTGGGTTTACTATTAAAAAATTAATTTTTTTCATGTGGGTCCCATGTTTTATTAATTTTTTTTAAAGTGATTACGTGTGAATGGAGATTAGGCATAGAGGACTTTCGATCTGTTGTCTTTGCATATACGGTTGGATCCACCTTCCTTCCATTTCTTTCTTTTAGTTTTAGAGAAATACTACAAGAAAGTCTTATACCACACACCTTTACCTAATCAATATGTGATTTTTATTTTTATTTTGTTCATTTATTTAAATACATATATATTTAAGCACTAAGATAGAATGACAGAAATGACAAATCACATCACTACAACAAATACGGTCTTTTGGGACTAAAATTATTGGGACGAAAANCGTCTTTGCATATCCGTTCGTGTGAATGTGATTTTTATTTTTATTTTGTTCATTTATTTAAATACATATATATTTAAGCACTAAGATAGAATGACAGAAATGACAAATCACATCACTACAACAAATACGGTCTTTTGGGACTAAAATTATTGGGACGAAAAAAAAGCTTCTCAAGGTCGTCCCAATATAACAATCCCAAAAGATATTTTCGGACGAAAATAAAAATTTCATCCCACAAAAAAATCTTTTGGGATGAAATTTTCCTGAACCATTCAATCACGATCGAACGAATTTTTTTTTTCTAGGATGATTAAAATTCGTCTCAGGAAGTCGTTCGAACAACCAAAAAAGTGTTGGACCAATGTTTCTGTTCGAATGGGTTCTTCATGGCCGGTTGATCGATAACAGTCTGCTCTACCAAATAGACATGAAGAAACGTTCAAACAAACAAATTGATGATCGAACGTAAATTATATTAATTTTTATAATTGAATAAGTCGTTAGAACGTGTATGGGACAGAAAGAGTTAGTTGGGGTATGAACGTTTTCTACCGTTCGAACTCTAACTTGTATTGTGAATAGTTGTGGCCCTTGTATATATGTTCGAACGTTTAATGCTCGTTCGAACGGTTAGTATTTTCATGGAAAATACTAATTTAAAACCAAATAAATATTTATATCTCAAAAATACATTACAAATTGTTCAATATAAATAAAACTAATCTAATAAGTCAAAACTAAATAAATAAAATAGTAATAATACTAATAATGTTATCAATACATAATTTTATAAATCCTAAAATTTATGCAAAACACGAAATTCAATTGCTGGAGGCCTGAATTGTTGTATAAGCGTCTGCATTTGGAGTTGCATCTCTATTTGTTGATCTTCTTGTTGTTTTATGCGCATATTCACATTTGCTTGTTTCGTTAATTGATCCTCTAACTCATACTGTTTTGCAATCAATTCTTCGATCTTAAAATTCGCATTCTCTAACGCAATGGCAGTAATACTTGACGTTGATGAAAAGCCTAAAAGCTTTACATAGAACCCAAACCCTTCAAATATCCTGAATGTTGACCCAGAACTTGTGTACAAATTTCAACTTCACTTGTTGATGAATTCTGATTGATGCAACTTTAGTAGGGAGGGCAACCATTTTATCTTACACACAACATATAAAATTAATATTGACACAATAATTTAAATATGTTTAATTAAAACAAATTATAATACTTACGTAATTCTCACGAGCATTGGGATGAGTCCACTCTCAATTACTATTAGTATGTGATGCAGCATATAATTTTGTCAGATCATAATTGGTGTCTGACTCTTTCTACATGAGACATTGTTAAGACATAAAATCAATATTAAAAACAAACTATATAGAATAAAAAAAGAGAGTACATTACCAATTTCAGAGAGAGGCGATGAAAATATCTTAAGCCTGCATGATAATGAATCTTCAACTTCTATCTATTTGTTTTGTTTATGGAATTGTTCTCTTGCATTGAAGTTGTGAAAAATAGTAAGTGAAAATTACAAATAGGACACATAAAAGAAATCATTTAATTTACCTTATATGATGGATCGTCAAACATGTCGCAAAATTTTTCTCAATCTTCAAGTCGGACATCTGAAAAGGATACTGGCATGCATCTTCATTGTTGTTGTACTTCTTGTAATGAGACACCTCGCCTTATATTTGCGGAATGCATTACACATCAGTTCATCGATAATCTTACGCTCCTCTCTCCACCAAAATTTAGTTCGAAGTCATACGTGAAAGAGTATATACACAAAGATATTATCATTTAGAATATTAAATAATATCAATATAAATTTATGATTTAAATATTACGGACCAAATAACGTTTCTTTATGAGCTCTTTTATATCTTACGGGACTTTATGCCATGTACTCGTAGCCAAAGGTGCATAAGTCAGTATACGAGCACCCACATGCCATGCAAACGAAACTGCTTGTTATCCCTCACCTCCGGTATGTTCGTCAGGAATATTAACCTTAATTTTACTCACTTTACGTTATTTCTCCAATGTCACGCCTCTAGTAGTGCCTCATCCTTGACAAGATTGTACTGTTATCTCTATAAAATAATATTTAGTTATTTACCTCATATCAATTATCAATTATCTTAATTGAAAAAATGAGTATTAGCTATTTACCTTGTTTCGTAGAGTCAATCTCTAATGGTGAGTCAGACAGAGAGCTAGGAACAAATGGAGATGGGATGCGAACTTCCTTCCTCTTTGGTGGCATAATTACGAGATATTGTATAACGTGAACACAAAATCAGTCAATCATCTGTAGATTCGCTCTCATCATCATCATCTTCTTTAGATACTTCAGATAACTCAACACTTTGATCAACTGTCGCCTCATCAACTATTTCAGCCTCAATATCTTCCCTATGTAATGAGATCATTTCATACTGTCTCAAATCCACAAATAAGTTAACGACAGGTTGACTCTCTTGATATGCTTATTGAGTAGAGGGATCATCTTCTTCTTTATCTTGTCCCTCCGCCTTAGGGATAATATCATAAATATTTCTAGAAGAAACTTTTGTACTACTTGTCATTGATTTCCTAACTCAAGATCGTTTACACAATATATATATATATAAACTATAAAATCAATAAACACCTACACAATATTATAAACTATAAAATTAATAAACACCTACAACAACAATATAGATTTCTCCAATAAACATCTACAAAATATATATAAAAAATAGAATCAATAATTGATTTGGAAATAAAATCAAAAGTAAAACCATACCTTTAATCAATATAAGTGTGCAACCTTCTTTGTAAGATGATAGAATGAAGGATTGTGTGAAGAAAATGAATGATTTTGGAGAGGAAAAGTAGAAGAAAGGAAAGGAGAAGAGAGCAAAATGAGGACTGACGGCGCATGGAAATGTTTTAAGCTCTAATTTACCGTTCGAAAGAAACTAATGGGCGATCGAACACTAAAAAATTCAGCGCGCAAGTTTTCCCGCTCCAAAATGTTTTGGAGAACTGTTCGAACGGACATAAAGTACAATCGAACGGTTTGAGCCAGTCATTAATTGGCGGGATATTTTCAAAAGTATCATATATATTATACTATACTAAAGTATAAAGGAAAATGTAAGATCATATATATTAGTAATCTATAATACTATATATATCATAAATATAGTATCATATATATTATAGTAAAGTATACCATAAAGAAAAATGTAAGATCACATATATTAGTAATCTATACTCACATATATATACCTCAAATATATATTATAGTATAGCGAAATTTGTAAGATCATATATATTAGTAATCTATACTCTCATATATATAGTGCATATATAGTATAGTAAAGTATATTAGTCATGAAGTATAAACTCATATATATAGTACTATATAGTATCATATATATTATAAAATATACTATGTATATATTATTATATTTTCATTTAAAGTATTATACTATCATAGTATATATATAATATACTATAATATTGGATATATATTACAGTATATATAATCTACTATAATAGTATATATATTATACTAAATTATAGCATTATAAATTTCATTTAAAACAGATACTAATTATAATATACTATAATATACATTTTTACTAAATTTCAGACAAATACCGTTCGAACGGTTCTGCACATATAAGTTATCACGGGCCAAGGCATTTCAATGCCTCCATCCCCAACCGTTGAAAACCGAGAGAAAACGTTTGAATGCCCATCAATTGACTCTGTCTGCCGCCATAATCACTCCCCACATTGAACACTCATCCTCCTAAGTGAAGGTATACTCTTTATAAGTTATTTTATCGTTTATTTTTATTTTTTTATCTTTTTATTCGTTTTCTCTGGAAAAATTATATTTTTCCATCAATAGGCACTATAGAACACCACAAATCCATCGTAGGATGTTTAGAAATGAAGAGTAGTATGTGTTTGTCAAAGAAACCAACCGAATCGATGTATTTAGGTTGCTTTTGGATGCTGAATTGAGTTGAACTGAGTTAAATTTTTTATGAATAGTAGTGAGTTGAGATTGTTGAATGAGTTTAGTGGGGTCCACTTTAGATGAATTTTTATTGTGTTTGGATGTTAAGATGAGTTTGGATATATTTATGAGCAGTTATAAAAGGAATGGGTCCCACCATTAACTACTACTGTTCACCTGACAGTAGGTACTGCCGAATGCATCCGAGACTGCTGGCCCCAAATAAAGCTACAGGAAAAAATATCGTTGCCTCAGTCACGTCCGGAATTTGCTGGCGCCAAAAAAACTAAGGAAAAAAAAATATAGAAATCTTGGAGCCGTGATCCAACGAAATGCATGGTTGTTGAGGAAAAAAAAAATTGCATGGTCAAAACTGAAAATGTAGAAAAGCAGCCATGACTTTTTTTCATTTTCATAGTATATATACTATTCACAAGATGATTTCTTTCCAGCCACTCATTCGCTGACAAGGATTGCATTAAAGGCTTTAGGTTATGTAGGTTAGGCAGAAAGAATCACTGATCTCTGTACCTCTTGGGTTTTGTTTTGTTGAGGGAGAAAGATAAGAGGGAGGGATTGAGAGAGAGAGAGTCAGCACGTGGCCTGTCTAATACAGTAAAAAGGAAATGAGTTGAACTACTTTTTACTTTTGAAACTTGGTTGATAGGCTGTTTGGATGGCAGATGCAGTTCAAAAATGAACTGCACTCAACTCAGTTGGGCAACCAAACGAAGCCTTAATGTGTTTTCATGGCCGCTGAGTTGCCTCAGCCATGGGCGAGCTAGATCTGTTTTCTGTTCAAACGTGTTTGAACGGATTTAACATGTCGTTTGAAAAAATAATTTTATATTAACTTATTAATTTATTTTCATTGTTTTATTAAATTGTTCTATCAATTAATTTATTAAATTGCCATTACTATATAATTTTGGGAATATTTTCTCATTAGATTTTATCACTAATGTTGGATATATATTTTATTTTTAAATTTTAGGTTCATCATAATGTCTTATAAGGGCCGTAAACGTGGCAGATCAGGCGAACCTTCCATCGAGAACAGATTGTTTTATTGGAGCAACAGGTAAAACTGTATGATTTTGTGACTCTTTTATGGGAGGTCATTCCCTCCAATCAGTATTTAACGATCGTAGTTGGGCACCAATCCTAGATCAACGAGAAGAAGCAATGGAGCTCATTTCCTATATTGACGTCGTCTCTGAGTTCTATAAAGAGTTCGGTGGCACCAGCCCAGACGATAGAGGGGCATACGGGCAATGTGTCCAATGAGCTCCTATTATATTTTCAGCGGACAGACTCGCTGCATATCTCGGTATTCCTAAGCCTGTCGATGCCTATCCGAACTTGCCACCTACAGAGTCTGATCCTTCAGGTAATGTAGAGGTGGCTCAGGATGAGGGACCAGTTTACATAGACGAGGTCGATACACTTGCTGATCATGAGGTCTGAGACCTGATTGTTGGTCTAGATGCTCCAGTGTGCGATGGGACGAAGAGCATTAGGTTGACAGATTTATCTTCTTTCTTTAAGATCATGAATCTAATCATCGACAACAATATTGACCCTCGGCAGCACAAGACCGAGGTTGGCATGGATCGAGCAAAAGTTATGATACGGGTCGCTCGTGGCATTCCGATCGACCTCATGGGGTATATATTTGAGGCGATCCGATCAGAGGCTCGGTACATTACGACAGATATACTGTCACTCAGGATCTTGATCACTCAATTTTGCTACATTCTGGGATCGTGCCAGAAGTTGCAGAGCGTGCACGGGATCCGATGAGACCGATCAACAACACCACCCTGTCACGGCGCATGGGACACTTGAGATTTCGTTTTTATGGACCTGTTCTTGACCGGGCTGATATTCAGAGAGATGTAGAGCTGGGAGATCCTGGAGTATCGGCTAGTGAGGCATCTACACAGGCCGAGGCATCACACACATCTACTCGTGAGGAGATGGCATACACACATCAACGGTGATCGATGCAGTGCACACTGCCATGTCTGAGTTGCGTACAGAGATTATTGATAACATCTCTGAGTTACGTACAGAGATTAATGCTAGCATCTCTGAGTTACGTACCAAGATTAATGCTAGCATCTCTGAGTTACGTACATATATACATGCCAGTAATGCAACTCAGGTCACGCTAAGTACTCGATTGAGCCAATTAGAGAGACGATTAGCTACAATCAAGGATGTGTACAAAGATCTCACATCACAATAGTTTCTATCTTTTATTTATATTTTTTCTTATAGTTATGGACAGTATATGGTATTTTGATAATTTGCTTTGAAGTTAATTAAATATTTTTTGTCTTTTCTAGATTAATTATTGATTTATATTATGTGGTGTTTGGCTGATAATATTTATTTAACTAAAAATCTTATTTAATATAAAAAAATCATTAAAATATTTTTAAATTAATTACGTAAAATTAATTTATGAATTCGTATATATGATATATATACATTTTTTATATTTTGAGTTATGTATAGATATTAATATTATACGTTCGAATGTATAAATGTGGTGTTTGAATATATTCAAATTAAATATGTTCCGTTCGAATGGTCTAGAAACCTTCTTGCCAGATTTTGCCACCAAATCTTTTACGTTCAAACAAAAAAAATTTATGTTTGAATTGTTTTAAACTTTCCTCGGCAAAATAAATTACTTCCCCGCCAAGATTTGTATATTCAACCGAATTTTTTTCCTTTCAAGTGGAAAATTTTTTTGAGATGATCTAATTCATCACAGAAGTTCCTTTTCAGCTGGATATTTATTCGGTCGAACGGTTTTGTAAATTCATCCATTTTTTGGGATGAAATTTAAATTTTGTCCCAAAAAATTACTTTTAGGGACGAAATTTAGTTCATCCCTAAATAATTTCGTCCCTAAAAGTGAAATTTGTTGTTGTGCATGTTGATTTTGTAGAAGTCATGTACGGTATAAGACTTGTATGTAAAATTTCTCTAAGTTTTATCATTTTATGATCTTTCCATTTTCAATTTTATTTATATTTGTTAATAAATATGGTACGTGGCATGTATTTATAATAGAGAAAAGATATTTGCAACTGTAAATTGTGCAACTACTGTGTAATCACTTTGAAAAGAGTGAATAAAATATGAGACTCATAAAAAAATAATTTTTTAATAGTAGACCCTACTTTTTTTCAAAGTGATTACGCTTTGGTAAATTGTGATAACTTACTGCTAATTAGAGATGATATCAAATTACGAATTTTATTTCGTAATGATTTAGATATTTATTTTATCTCATTTTTATGTAATTTTGATCAATGTTTTGTATTCATCAATCACAATTTAGAATAGTAAATTAGTATAGCCGTCAAGCCCTCTCTCTTATTCTACTTATTCTTTTAATTTGACAATTATAAAAAGAAATCAAGAATAAATAAAATCAAATTCTTGATTTGAGTATATTATATATCATATTAAGATGTCAAATAGCATGGTGATAAACTTAGCTAGACTTGTCTAAAAGAGAAGTGTTACAGACAAAAAGTCTTATAAATAAATCAACAAACTTGTATGATATATTAGATATACTTTATAATAAAAATAATTTTACAATTTTGTATATCACATTAACCACTTTATATTCTTGAAGTTATTTTGTAATTAAAGCATTCCCAAGTCCAAAATATCCGTGCAACCAAATCTACTCGAATGGAAAGTCATTCTCATGGCTTGATCACAAAGGTTTTGAAGGGGCACGTATGCTGCTCCTCAAACCCGAAAAACTTGGTCTTTTCAAGTTCTGACTCAAATATTATTATTAATCGTAAAAGCGGAGCGAATTTTTTCCTACCCAACCAGGCCGTTTTGATTTTGGAAAATGTTAATACGGTTTACAGCAAATATGCATCCCAAATATGCATACATATTAGTACAAATAGTTATGTTTTAAAGCATTTTTTAAAGATTCTTACCATTAAAAATAATAAAATACAAATTCACTTATATATAGTCATGACTTCTGTAATATGTATGTCAATACATTTGATTTGTTGCCTGTGTTTTTTCTAATATTGTTTTTAAGTGATCCTTTGGATGATGAACATGTGGCTTGATCTGGGCTCTTGAAGCAATACAGTTTTAACCAAGCATGTGAGGAGGTCGTGACTTCTGCAGCTGAGAATTTACTTTGTTGTATCGTTGGATTTACTACACTGGCAGCATCTGTTGTAGCATATATATTTATCTTTAACCTGTAACCCTAAGTGAGAGATTCATTCTGTACGTATCGTGTGAAACAGAGAGGCAGAGAGAGAGAGGTGCGATTCTAGAGTTTGTATTTGAGAGAAGAAATCTGTGCGATTTCTGGTGATTTCTGTGATGGTTCTGTAACACTAAATGTACTGAGGCTTCGCTATGAAGTATTGATTCTCAATAAAGATCTCTGAGGCCCATTCCTGCCGTGGACGTAGACCATTAGGGTTGAACCATGTATATCGGTGTGTTATTTCCTTTTCTTTTATTATTTCTTTTATTCCTTTGATAAACTGCTATGTTCTTGTGTATTTGTGCTACGGATTGATCTTTACTGTTCGACATCTGGTAATCCGGTCATACCTTGGAATATTGTTGGTCTCTAACTGTGAGAGGTATAAAATCAAACTGTTATCTTATGATTCTTGGATCTCTTCTGTTTGGGATTAAAACTGAGAGTTTTTCGATCAAACAAACAGAAACGCTTTTATAAAAGGAAACTAATCTTCTTTTTAAATATAAAACAGAAACGTTTTATAACAACTTATTTAATCGTTAAAAAAATTAAAAAATATAAATACACACATGGGAGAGTCATACTAACATTTTTCATTGTGATTTTTATTGAATTCGAAACGGGTAGGTTTAAAGTTCATTACTCATACGTACAATAATTTAAGACCGTTCCGTCGACTTCATATTTTTAACCAAATTCGACTTGATCAACTAAGATGGGGATCAAAGTGAGAGTTGACAGTTTATATATAAAATGAATAATGTTAAATACGGTCATAGAATGCGCAAGTTTCGTGCATTCCCTTTTAAAAAAATGGAGTTCACAATTAAAAAAAAATCATTTTTTTTTTCATGTGGGTCTTTGATTTAACCACTTTTTTCAAAAGAAGTGCGTGCAACTTACACACACTAGGATTGCAAATATCATTTCTTATATAGAATTAGGCATAGTTTGGTTACACATATGAGAAGAGATGGAATAAGATGATAAATCTATAAATAATAGTAAGATCATTTGTAAATAGTAGTTAAATAGTTTGAATTATGATATTTTATAAAGTTTTAGGAAAGGAAAGTGAAAAAGTTGAATAAATAAATTATAAAGTTAAAAGAGCGTTATAATATAATTTTTTAAAATTATTTTCATTTTGTTATTTGAAAAAGTTGAATTGTTTTTAATGTTTTGTTTGAAAGTTTGGGAAAGTTGTAATGATTAGATGAAAAAGTTAAAAATTTAAAATTAAAAAATGTTTGTGTTTGTGGTGTTTGGATGTTGAGATGAGATAAGATGGTATGAGATGGTTTAAAAGATTTGTGAAACCAAATCAAGCAGAACTCGTTTGGAGAGCGAGATAAGATAAGAATTTTATGAATAATAGTAAGATAATTTATGAATAGTAGTGTGATAGTTTGAGTTATGTATTTTTTCGATTTTGGGAAAAAAGAGAAAAATTTGAATAAAAAATATTATAAAGTTAAAATATTTTTAGAATATAGTTATATAATATTATTTTTATTTGAGAATTTAAAAAAGTTAAATTGTTTTTTGTTTTGTGCTTGAAACTTTGGGAATTTTGTAATGATTAGTATTAACGCCATGTTTCGTACGCCTTTGGCCTATGTTCCAACAACTCAAGTATTTAAAACTGGGCCTGTGAAAAAAGAGAAGAATCCAACTGGGAGAGGGTGGCCTTGGGGCTAGGGAGTCTCCAATGACAAAGTCAGTAAAGTCTATTAGAAGTTTGTAAATATGTAAGAAAGTTTAGGCATTAGAGAGAGTTTCGTTTCTCCTACTTGGAAGTTGCTATTTATACCATGAGTCAGGGGGGACAGATCATGTCTGCCCCATGGAATTCGTGTCCTTTGTACTCTTCCTTTTGTCAGAATCCTTTAATGCAGCGTGGCTCTGCGACATCGTCATTAATGTGGTGTGTAGTGGTGCTATTAATCCGGCGTGTTTCCCCTATTTTTCTCACCCCGCTGGTGTCCTTGGTGATTTGTCGATATCTTCCATGTCAGAGGATTTAGTGTCCCACTTTCATTCCGCCCTTTACGTGGACAAGCACTCAAGGGCTAGACACTGTTTGAGGGGTCTCCAGGTCAACGAGTCGCATCCCCCTATAGTACACTTCTTCATGGAAGTTTCGTCTTGGGGAGCCAACTCGTGGGTCAGGCAAAGAGTCTACTTGTTCTAGCCTGGGCCTTTGCTTCTTGTTCCCTTAGTTACCCTTCTCAAGCCCGCTAAGACAGAGGGGGAAAAAACCCCTTACAGTTATCTCACTAATTCTCATCGGATGGGTACAGTTGGAATTATTATTAATCTTAAACCCGCCTTGTCGTTGAGGCTGGGGTCCTTCTGCTGACTTGTACATGGCTCCGAAGTTTCAGGTGGTTCCTCGTCGCTTGGCTACTCTGATATTGTTTCCTTTCCACTGTTGTTGGCATGTTTCTCAATAAATTTGATGGTGTCTTCTCATTTGTCTCTGTGTCAAGGGCGTTAGGCGACTTTACGCCTTCACATCGCTTCGCAGTACATATTTTTTGGGATTCGGAGCATCTCATACCTCTCCCTTTTGCCACGGGGCATGGGAGATGAATCGCTGGCTTCCTCCTTTATAAATGCAATTTGGATTAGGGCCTTCTGTCCTTTCATTGCACCATAATCCTCTGTCGTCCTTATTCTCCCAACGACCCCTCCTTTTCATTTATTCTCCTTTCTCTACTACATTCTACTTCTTTTTTAGTGGCCTTTGAGAAATCCACCCATCCCACAACTTCCACTAGGGGAGATGCTCTGGAGGTAGGCGATGCTAGGCCATCTTTTTGGGGTAGCATTTGGCAGTCAAATGTCCAAGCGGCAATGCTAGCCTCTTTGGCCCTTACTTACTAGGTGTCGTAATTAGTGATCTTTAAGGTCCCTGGTCAACACGAGGGTGTCGTTGATGCTGAGGGTCACTCTTCCCGAGTTGCCCTCTTTCCTTCTATGTTTTCGTGTGGCTTGAGGCTTCCTTTTCCTCGCCCTATTCTCGATTTGTTGGATTACCTTGGTCTTGCCCCTTCCCAGCTTCACCTAAATGCTTAGAGGCTCTTAATCTGCTGCTATGTCATCTGGTAATGTGCCTTGCTGAAGTTGGACCTGGTATAGGCTAACCTTATCGGCCGTGAGTTCCTTTTCACTCACAAGGTGTTGCGACAGAAGGAGAACATCTGCAGTTTTAGGGAGATGCACGCCCTTGTCAACCAAGGTGAAGGATTGGTTCCCCAAAGTTCTTTCTTGTGTCCGGCTGCGGATGGGAGTTCCTAATGGGTCATGTGAATCGTCATCCGACGGCTACCCATATCGAGTCGTGGCGTATCGTTATCGTTCGGGAGTGGGTAAAGAATTACTCCAATAGCGTCTCCTCTTAAGCCTTTCTTTTCAAGGAGAACCTAAAGGTTTCTTTGCCTCCCCTTAGTCACGTTCCTTTTGATGTCAGGGCGACCGTTACTTGGCCCCAGGTCACTTATGGCCGAAAGTGCCCTTCAATCCTTCTCCACCGGGCAAAGGGAAGAAACCTTGCTTGGAGAGGGCTGAGGTAGACAGTGGGCCCCATTCTGGAGCCTTGATTCCTAAAGGGTGGGCGTCAGGTATGCCTAAGGTCCATTGTCCTGTCCTCTTGGTGACACCATTGGAGGCATAATGCTGTCCTACTGGTGTGGAGGTGCCAGTAGGACCTTTCCCTTTGGAGCCCTTGTACACATCATAGAAAGGCCGCTAGGTTTCTATAGTGTTGCCACCACTGACTGATGCTTGTGATGTGCTCTTGGAAAAGGGTGAACTTAATGCCCTACTCCAGGGAATCTTTGAGGTCGAGATTCCCGGATGGGCCGTCATGGGGTGGCATTCTCCGAGGGTCTCCTCCTCTTCTTCAGCTCATTCTGCTGCCAACATCGCTCCTTTAAAGGTGTGGTTGAGGTCTGCTCAGGGGTTCCTGGCTCTACGGCAGGTGGGGAGGATCTCAAGTCGTTGGAGACTTGGACGCCATCATTGAGAGGGTGGCGGCCGCTACTTCCAGTACCTGTGTCATGAAGGCGAAGCACCGAAAGGAAGGTGGTCTCCTTCTGGATATTGTAGTCGGCCCAAGTTCATGGGGTTCATGTGAAGATCTGCCTGCCTAGGCGGAGCAACAAGTGGAAGGTGGTCTTCTTCTGGATGTTGTAGTCGGCTTAGGTTTTGGGGGTCCGTGAGGGGGATTTGCCCGCCCAGGTTTGGAATACGTGTCAAAAAGGTTGTCGATAGGGCTCATCGGACTGAGGCGGCTGCACAAGCATATGATGTTGAGGGTTTGGTAGAAGTTATCCCCATTTTGACCCTATTGGAAACGTGCCCCCCGCCCGGGGGGGGGGGGTGCGTGTGGAAGCTATCAACTTGGTCACCAAGTGTTTTTCTGGCTTTTTCCTCAAGGTTCAGCGAGTTCTTTTTCCATCATTTTCCTTTCTTTCGCTATTTTCTAGATTCTCGTTATTGTCAAGGTTCCTCTCAATTAGCGGCCTTCATTGTGGATGGTCAGGTGGCTGTTGAGCAGGAAAACAAGGACCTTCGTGTGATAACCCAGACTGCCCTTTGGTGCACTCGCGGCGAGAGGGAGCAACTAAAGCAAGAGTTGACGACGGTACAACTTGCCTTGGAGGAGGAGAGCAGGAAAAACGAGAAGCTTACCCACCGTTGGAAGAGGGTAAAGAAGAAAACGAGGGAAGATGGCCGGAGGATGGAGCGACTTGTTACCAATCTTCGGGGCAACCTATTTTGGGTGCAAGAGGTCGCGTCCTGCTTGGACAGTTAACTAAAGTTGGTCCTGGACGTTCGCAATATCGCATGGGGGCATGGGTGTGCTAAGGGTCTTTGGTCGATGCAGGACCACATCCTAGAGAGACTGCAGCTATCTTCACGAACTCTCAAAAAATATTTGTGAGACCTTGCCCTTACCCAGGTTGCCGTTGACGAAGAATCTTTTGCATTCTACCATAAGATTGGGATGAAAGAGATCCCTGATGCCTTTAGACGTCCTGCCTTCCTAGCCACACCTAAGCCTGCTGCTCCCTAGCCTGGCTATCCTAATCCCAACGTTCTTAAGGTTGACGTTCTCGATATCAAGGTCTACCTGCATGGTGCCTGATGTTGCTACACCCTAGCTCCTTGGTGCTGTTGCTGTCATTTCATTGTGCTCTTCTTTCTCTTTCTTTTCCTTTTTATAAATGTACATGCCTGTGCACCGTCGCCAAGCTACTTGTATGTAATTTTTTTTTTATTTTTTATTTTTTTTATCATTGATAAAATTGCTTTATACTTTGTTGTGTTGAGTTCCTTGTCTTTACGATGTTTCCTTTTTGTCATTTTACTCTTGACATCTCCCTCGATGTTTCCCTTCTTTTTCCCTTTTATTTTTTTATGGTCTGACAAGGGGGCTTTCTCGCAGGAAGTTTTTGGCTTGGCATTAGGGGGATTGGTATCATAGAGAGCTTACGATTCACCCCGCTAGTGCCGAAACAGTTCCTGACTACCCCACTGGCCAACTGTTCTTCTGCTTGTGCTGCCTTCGTTCGCCCTTGTTAGGTAGTCGTCCCTTGGGGCCTTTAGCGACTTTGTTGGACGAGGTTGACGTCTCTATACCGATTTCCTCTTTTTTGCCATTCGTTTCTTGGAGGTGCTTTATTTTGCCTAGTCCCTTCGTTCTTGCTTTTTGCATTGCTATGCTTTATTTTGGTATGTAATTGAAAGAAGAGAGTAGTGTCATCAGTGAGTGTTGGCCATTGCTCACTACCGTAGGCTTGGAGGGGATAGAAACCCCTCTTTAAAGTTAAGTCGAGTCAGGGAGACTTTGGTCTCCTCCTTGGGGGGAGAGGTCGAGAAGCGCCCTGCTATCCCGCCTCTTTGCCCCTCCCAAGTGGCCCTATGGCCACTAAGTTTGAATATAAATAGACCAGGCTGCTTTTTGCTGCACTGGAGGCTGATGTTGCTCTCTATTGTGGGGACACAAGGCTGCCTTTTGGCTCAACCTGTCTTCTCGGTATGCGGGGAGGTAGGTTGTCCGGGCAGTTTGGAGCTGGACCCACTGCCATCCATTGGCGTAGTGCATTTTTGCCCTGGTTGGAAGATAAGAATGTCATCATCATTTTATCATTTAGCTTTGTCGGAGTTAGACCTTGCAAACCTGGGCCCTCTGGCCTGTGACACAATTTGTCACATGTTTTTACCTAGCTATTGACGTTCGCATTCCTTTGTGTAGTATTCGAGTAGTCGAAGGACCTGTCCCACTCTCCACTAGGGTGAGGTTAGGACGCCTTAGGTCGTCCTGCCCCTTTAACCCCCGATGAGGTATTTTCTTTAAGCGATCGTAGGCCGGTTTGTTTTTTATTGTGATGGGAGTTGGGATAAGTGTTCAGACAACCGAAAGGCTATACCTTCTCCCCTCCACGGGAGGCTCTAAGCGGCCTCCGGCTCAACTAGCCTTTGCTACCCCACGGGGAGGTAATTTGCTCCAGCAATTTGAAATTGAATCCACACCCGCTCGTTGACATCATATAGCTCCTTGCTTCAACATTTCATCTTTGGAGACTTCTTCAGACGGCCTTGGGGCCGGTCAACTCTTTCGTTGCGATAGGAGTCGGGGTAAGTATTCAAGCAGCCAAACAGCTGGACCCGCTCTCCTCTACGGGAGAGTCCAAGCGGCCTTCGAATCAACTCATCTCTGCTACCCCACTGGGAGGTAAGTTTTCTGGTAGTTCAGAACTAAATCCACTTGTTGACGCTTACGAGGAATGTAAGTCTTTTTCTTTGGGCAGCTAAGGACTAACCCGCACTTTGTCATGGGAGGGATAAAGTTGCCTTAGGCATTACACCCATCCCTTGGTACCCCACGGGAGAGGTAATTCGGACAGTGATATAGCCAATCCACTCTTTGGCCTTGGGGGGGTGGACCCGCTTTCCATCGTAGGAGGAGTAAAGCGGCCTTCAGCCTAGCTCTCAAAATTTGATCCCACAGTAGGTACACTATTCAAGCAGTTTGAGACTGGACCCTTGACTCTCGCAAGGAAGGTAAGTTTTTGTCTTCTGGCCACCGAGGGCTGGCAGTACCCCGCGGGGGAGGTAACTTTTTCAGACGGAGATGTGGCTGGTCCGTACTTCTCTGCGATAGGGGTTAGGGTAAGTTGTTCAAGGGCTGGTGGGGGGCTAGGACCCACTCTTTATCGTTGGAGGTACACTATTCGAGCAGTTTGGGACAAGACCCGTTCCCGCCCTTTGACATCACACAAAAGGTAGGCATTTGATTTGGCAATGATTTTGTCGTTCTAGATTATGTTATTTGTAGATTGTCTTGTCGATAATGCGAAAGTTTGAAGTAGATGTATTGCATTGTCCTGAAAAATCATGCCTTTCATTAAATAATAAGAATTTATAGTAGTTACATAATGCATTACGAAAGAAAGGGAAATGGAGCCTCCTATTGGGTAGCTTCCGCTCGTTCTTCCTTTACCTTTGGGACCATTGACTTCCTGTCCCCCCTCAAGCCAGGCAGGGCGAGTCCTAGACTAAGGCTTGCCAGGGCTCTCGAAGCGGTGCATGACCTATTCCCTCCTGGAGGTATCATCTGGGGTAACCCCACCATCCTTCTACTTCAGCTCTTAGACAAAACATTCCCTTGCTAGGACCTGTTCGCCTAGGATTTCTCCCACTCCACAAGGAGTCGGAAACTTCATCTTGAGGTGGTAGGTTGACGTGATGTCCCGCAAGCCTTTTGATGATGGCATTGTATGATGACAGGGTTCTCACCACAAGGATGTCGACCATGATTGAGGCCGTGCAGAGGGCGCTACTTGCGAGAACCAATAGTGTGATGGTTCCCATAGGATGAACCATACTCCCAGAGAAGTCCTCTAGTGGCACGGGGTTGGATGTTGCCAGGCATCGTTCATTCTCATCCTAGTGATGGCTTCCAAAAACAGGATGTTCACGGAGCTCCTCTTGTCAATGCGGATTTTACGGGTGGTGAAGTTAGCGACCAACATAGTCACTAGCACATCGTCGTGGGGTTACAAGACCCCTTCCTCGCCAGCCTCCACAAAGGAGATGACTGTGGTAGACTCACCCCTTTTGTGTTTGGCGGTAGGGGTGTTCATCCGGGTTCCGATCCGGAAATCAGGGTATACCCGGACCGGAACCCGGATTTCAAATCTGGGCCGAAATCCAGACCGGATTGACCCGGGTCAGATCCGGGCTGACACCCGGATGAATCCGGGTTTTACCCGGGTTTTTTTTTTCCATCGTTTTCGGCAACCCATGAAGTCCATCTCCATTTTGTCCCCTCCTTTTCATCGCCGCCACACGCCACTGACCAGGAAGCTATGCTACCTCCACCTCTCCATCTGGTTTTCCCCCTCTCGCCCTTCTCTCCCCCTCTGGTTTCCCTCTCTCGGCGTTCTCTCCCCTTGTGTCAAGCACCACTACCCACCGCCCAAGAAAAAAAAAAAAAAAAAAAAAGCCCAACGCCTTACCTCCAAGCCGTGCGACCTCTGCTTTTGCTGCTGCCGCTCTAGTTCCATCGCCGGTGCTGTGACGCTCATCAATCCCACACGGCAGCATGAAATCTCAGCTCCGATTCTTCTTCCTTTAGCAGACGTCTCTCTCTCTTTCGGTCTCTCCTCTCGCGCGACTCCCAGTTCATGAATGCCCAGAGACAACAAGTGTGAAAAAAAAAAAGGAAAGAAAGGAGTCGGGTGCACTGGGAGTCGTACAACCCAGCCGTGTTGTTGAAGGCGACCGAAGCTTGAACAATAGTTTCTCTTCAAAACTCGAATGGGGCTTAGCAGCTTAGGGGAGAGAGAGGGAAAGAGGAGCAGGGGGGGCGGCGGAAACAATGGGTAAGAATTTCAGAAAGGATATTTTTAAAACGCAAGTGTCAATCCGGGTATCGGGTTTTAAACCTGGTACCCGGGTTACATAACCCTACCCGGACCGGATAGGTCCGAGTTTTGCAATCCGGGTTCTGGCCCGGATTTGATCCGGGTTGGAACCCGTAACCAGAATCTGGTTTTTCCGGGTTTCGGGCTGGGCCGGGTAAAACCCGGCCCATTTGAACAGTCCTATTTGGCGGGGTGGTACTTCGCCGAGTACACCTCGTGGTACCGGGCCTACCTGGTGTGTGTCTTTCTGCTTGAGGAGGAAGTGGAAGTCCCCCACATGGTGGCGAGCAGGGGTGATCTTGTTACGGCCCTCGTGCCATTGGTCCTCGCAGAGGGCCTTCTTCCCGTTTACGTCGGTTAACTGAGTCCGCACTCCTTTCCCCCAACCTTCTCCTTCTTTCCTGCTATAGTCTCCAAGTAGGGGGACAACCTTGCCTCATCCACTCTGCATGCTCCCGTCTCCCTTGTTGGGAGAAGCAGTCATCAATGTTGTGCGAGGTGGATTTGTGGTATTTGAAGTAATGAGGAGCAATACCTTGGTCATCATCTTCTAGGCGACGGAGGTGTTGGCCTCGTGGATGGTAAATGTGGGTCAGTCGAATCGAGGTCTTGGTCCGATCGTTGGAGCTTCCTCTCTCCTTTTGTCTCGAAAAGTCTTCCTCGGCTTCTCGTGGGCCTTAGCCCTAGTCGAGGCCCTTGCCTTCCTCTCTGCTAGCTCTAGCTCATTCTTTCTTGGCTCTGTCAAGGTCCGAAGAGTGTCCTTAGCTTTGATGAAGTTCTCGGACTGATCCATGAACTCCTGTAGCTTCATGGGAGTCCTCCTCGCTAACTCAGCCATGAACTGCGATCATGGCCAGACCCCCTAGAAGCGCTGCTAGGGTTATTTTCTCGTCGTGGTTGTTAGTGGTCTTGCGCTCCTTGTTGAACTGAAACAGGTAGGACTTCAGACTCTCCTCCTATCCTGCTTGATGGTGAGGAGGTACATTGCTGGGCATCGCCTTCTTCGGCTCGACATGAACTGGGTTAGAAAAAGTCAGGCCAGCTAACCAAAACTGTATACGGATTCGGGAGCTAGAGACCCAAACCGTACTCGTGCTGGCGGCCCCTTGAGGGTCAATGGGAACCCCTGCATGCCATCTCAGCTGGGATGCCATGCAACGTCATTTGAACTTTGAAGGTTTCTAGGTGCTGAAGGGGGTCCCTCCCTCCACCATACATCTCCATGGTTGAAATTCTAAACTTTGGTGGTAAGGGCATGGCCATCACCTCCTCTGTGTAGGGTAGACCAGCGCTCGTGAGCAATTGGTCCATCAACAACGATGTGCACCACCTTCCTTTCAATCTCTTCTAATTTCCTTTGAGATTTCGGAGCTGGTCCTACATGTTCTTCCTCTCCTCCTCCCTATTCTCCCTAGCTCTAGTGTTTCGAGACCCTATGTGCTTGCTATCGCTAGGCTCTGCCTCCTCGTCCTACCCTCGTTGAGGCTTTCTGAGCTCCTAATTCCCTTTGCGAAGCGTTTGTACCTCGTCGATCAGCTTCGTCACCCATTTCTCCATGGTCTTCAGCCTTGCTCCATGGCTTCATCTGTGTCTCTTCTAAGCTATCCTGAACGGATTGTCACAAGCATACGAAGTACATGCAAGATCTGCAATGATCCCACAGATTGCGCCATTGTTAACATCGTGTTTTGTACGCCTTTGGGTCAGATTCCAACAACTCAGGTCTTCAGAACTTGGTCTGTAAAAGTAGAAAAGAAGGCAACTAAGAGAGGATGGCCTTAGGGCCGAGGAGTGTCTGATGCCAAAGTAAAGTTTCTTGAAAGTTTGTAGATAAGTAAGAGAGTCTAGAGATCAGAGAGAGTTTTTCATACCTAGGAGTTGCTATTTATAGTAGGAGTTTGGAGGGGAACAAATCGTGTCTGCCCCCATAGAGTCTGTGTGCTTTGTACTCTTCCTTTTGTTGGAGTCCTTTAATCCGGCGTGGTTCTGTGATGACATCATTAATGTGGCGTGTAGCTTAAGTAGTAGTGTCATTAAGGCAGTGTGGTTCCCCGATTTGCCTCACTCCTCTGGCATCCTTGGTGGTCCATCGATGTCTTCCAAGTCAGAAGATCAAGGGTCCCCCTTACTTTCTGCCCATTACGCAGACATGCACTTAAGGGCTAGACACTATTTGAGGGGTCTCCAGGTTGGAGAGTTCCATCCCCTACAGTACGCCCCTCATGGAGGTTTCATCTAGGGGAGTCTACTTGTGGGCCAGGTCGAAGAGTCTACTTGTTCTCGGCTAGGCCTTTGCTTTTTGTTCCTTAGTTGCCATTCTCAGGCCAGTTAAGACAGAGGGGGGGACAACCCTTTACAATTAGTTTAAAAATTTTGTATTTGAATTATGTTTGGAAAGGAGATGGGATGAGATAAGATGAGAATTTTGGGATGAGATTTATTTCCAAACAAGCCCTTAGTTTTTGTGGTTTATGTTGATGAGAAATTCCACATAGAGGTCGTACACCACACACATTAATCTAATCAACATGTTATTTGTCATTCTATCTTAATGCTTAAATATGTGTGTTAAATAGAATGACAAAAATGACAAATCACATATTGGTTAGGTGGAAGTGTAGTATAGGATTTCCTTATAGCATTTCTCTTGTATTGATAAATGGTTTAAAATCCATGCTGTTTGTGTTATGTCTGCATGGGCTAAGAGCATGGGTAGAGAAGTTACCTTAGTAACTTGCCATTAGCTATAATTAATGTCAAAGTTAGTTAATTTTAATGTAGTTATTTTCAGTTCCTTTTTTTAATTTGAACTTTTTGTATTATTCATTTAATTTTTTGATTTCTTAAGTTCTTAAATTATTTTTAATTTTTTTATATACTATTCATGTGGCTCACATGTGATCGGTCTTATGATATCATGTGTCGAGTTGTCAACAATGTGGCATTTCTAATTGGGAGATGGAGGGGCTTCCACGTGGGCATGCCTCTCCTCTCTTGGTGCAGTAACGTTATGTAAAAATAGGTCATGCATTATGCCTCAAATTGAAAGTTGCCACTTTCTGAGAATTAAAAGCTGAACTTTAAGGCCAATCGTGAGTGATGCACAAGGAGAGTTATATATAGCCCATCCTCAGCTGGTTCTCACACTATTCTTGACTTACACATAATCTTTTTCTATTTTTTATTCTCTTATGAGTAAACATTTAGGCTATGGAATTTTTTGAGTGTAAACTATTGGAGCAACTCGAAAAGTTGTACTTGAGGTATTTCGTTGTGCCCTCTTACATTGCTATCTGAGCTTTTAAATTCTTGCTTCCAGTTTACCGAAAGCCCTGTTTTTAACGTAGTTTGAATCTCTTTTTTTCTAACTACGACCTTTTTTGTTCTTGCGTTGGCGAAGCCACTGCAACCACTGCTCCTGCTGCAAGCATCAATCGGTGCTGCGTGCACCAACAGAGCTACTATGTTCATAGGAGCGGCGTTACGTGGTGGTGCTGTATGCCGTGGTACAGCATGCACAAGTGGTGCTATGCACTCGAGAAGTTTTTTGGGTGAGGAAGATGAATTCTTTCTGGTCTGGGGTTTGAAAATGGGTCTGTTTGGGTTGGGTTGGGTTTATTACAAAACCCAGCCCATCCGCTTTGTGTTTGAAAAAAAAAGAAGGCCTAGACCGATAGCTCATGGCCCAATGTTTACTGACCCTTTCTTTTTCACACCACAGAAAAGAAATACATTGTATGGCACACCTAGGTTTCAAAGTTAAGATCACCTCACAAAAGGAGTTGGGTGCGCTACTGAGCTGTGACCTCCTCTTGGTCTAGGTGGAGTTTTTTAATTGTATTTATTGTACTTTAAAATAAATTCGTTTGTTGTTTGGCATGATTTATTTGCTCGGAACATGCTATTTTTTTTTGTTATTACATGTTATTATATTTCATGTGATCTCTTGTATTTTAGATTAAATGTGATTACATGTATATGTGAAATGAATATTTGAATATATTCTTATTTGATCAACTATGTTTGTAAGGCTTGTATGTTTAGACATTAGCCTTCAATTTTTTCAAGTGATAAAATAGATAGTTCCCACTAAGAAATCTTAGTTACTATTGTCAATGTGAATGATAGGCTGAAAGAATTGTAGTAACTCCAGTAAGAAATGTAAATGCATTGTATAGCCAAAGGATTATAGTAGTCCCAGTAAGAATTGTAAATGCATTGATGGGACAAGAAAAACAGACTGTAATAGCCTTAAAAGAACCATCTTTGTAGACTGGTCCAACAGGTTATCGTAGTCTAAGTAGCTGTCTTTGTAGAATAGCCCAAAAGGTTATTGCAATTTTAGTAGGATATGTCTCTACATGTGACTAGGGCTACACGACTACTTAACATAGTGGGAGTGCGGTTGAGATTAAAGAGGATTTGGTCTCCCATATAATTTTAGATTTGTGCGGAAATTGGGTTAGAGATTAAAAATTAGGCATTGTGGCACAAGAAATGTGTATGAAGCCCAGCAAATTTTGATCTTATGACGTGTTTGTATTATTTTTCTTCTACCTTGGATAGAGGTGGAAAATTTTTTAGGTGTGTGTATAATATTCCACTTTGTAGTGAGATGACATCCAAAAGTATTGTTTCCGATTTGAACAAAGGGAGAAATTGGATGGGGAGAATTATGACATTTGACGCAAGATCCAATGTCTTAGATGAGCATTTTGTAGTGACACCCCAATACCCCGCTTAGGATTTGATGGAGATTGAAGCGTCGTGACATATAACACAAGATCACATGCCTCTACTTCATGACCGTTAACATGCAATCAACTAGCATGTTTCTAACAATATGCAATAATCCTAGTGAAAAATTCAAAACTATAAAGATTGTGCAATTTAATATGGTACCAAATGAAATACTATTAATCCCAAAAGTAATCTTTTGAAATCTCCAAATACAAATAGTAGTCTCAAAACCTTTCCCCTTTCAAAATATCCATCAAAATATTGTTCTTAACATAATAACTATAAGATTATCTAATGGTCATTATTCTTCTCCAGTATCTTCTTGAGGTCCTAAAAAATGTTTAACACTTGTACCACTAGTGAAGGGTTCGCAGAACGTTTATGACTCTTCAAGTCTTCCTTAACTATCAGGGGATCCTCACACTTGTGCTTTCCCATCGTTGTCTTTTAATCATGTCACAACTTCTACCATTAAGGAGGGAATGGTAGTGGAAAGCACGACAATGAGATTTTAAGAAATTTCAGCAAGTTAAACAAAAAAGAAACACAGGCTAACATAAGCATGTATAAGGTAAACCATAAGTACGAATGCATGAGCACTTACATGTACTTTGACAGAAACACATTTTTCTCCCATCTATATTCCTTTTCCAAGCACGCAGATCTTGTAACCATGTAACAAAGTAATGATGTAATAAAATATCAAAGTGTCATTTCTTATTACTCACTTGTAATCCTATTCCATATAACAATGTGGGTGGACACCTCATGGCTACCGCTAGGAATCGTGGGATCCTTGCTAGTTCCCACATCACATTGTTGACCATTGACCTGGTGTGAGTACATCTAACTAATATGATACAGCAGTTCGTAATTCGCCTTCACCGTATTTACATTGTGTTGCACCCACTAGCGTTAGGTGCGGCTACGTCACTCCGAAATTGTTTAAAAACCACCCATTCAAAGTACATTGACTGTACTTCATCAATCCAAAGGTTACCATCCCAATTTAGGCACTCCAGAGTGGACTAGGAGTTCCATTAGGATATTCATCCATCCTAGCATTGGGGTTATGACATAAATCTTTTTCTTTCAATGCACAACCCGAAAACATATGATGTGTACTTGTGATGAAACCATGCAACTTTTCATGTATCCATGTCATGTACTTATACTCAATATGACAATAATGCATCACGTGAACGGCTTGGAATCATTAGAACATTAAGATACATATACATGAATATAACATGTGAAGACCCAACAGGACATATATCATTTTCCAAAACTCCAAACATGTGATTTAAACCAGAATTTCTAGCAAGTATCATTTGAACATATCATGAATATATAAAAATGTAAATCATAGCATGTGACAAACAACAAGATGCAAAATTTACACAAAGACATAAGCATATTATCCAAGGGTAAGTTAGAGGCTGATTGAAAAAGTTCCAAAATCAATGATCAAGCAAGCTGAAAATGTATGTTAAAACATTCGGTTCTTGAAAAAAAAAAAAAAACACTGAAACTAAGGGTGTGATCTATGCATCAAGGGTTTAGACTTCTTAACCCTAATTGGTTACAAGTGCTCTTTTATCTACCCTTGACTTTTCTTTCTTGTTCTATGTCCTTGTAAATGTAATTTATGTTTGGCTAGGATTAGATGAGGCTGTATTTAAATTATGGATGAATGTAAGTTTAAATAGGACTCTAGGAGTGCATCTGATAAAGATAAGTATTTGAATAGAAGTTATCCAATTAGGATTAGTGTTTGAATTGTAACTCTTATCAGATCTTGTTTATATAATAAGATAAGAGTCTACAAGAGTCCTATGTGTGTGTCAAGTCTAAGAGTCAGTTGAAGAGATAAAGATGCAAGATTTATTGAAGAAACTAAAGCTGAGTTGAACTCGATATAATCCAGAAGAAGTGATCCAGTCTGAGATGTTCGCAAATAGTAAGCAGCATATCCGAGTGAGATTCTGGGTAAACCAGTTAGCAGAATCCTTCTCCAAGCCAATGACAGTATTGCCTATTTATAGAGGAGTCGGCTGAGGGTGTTAGGTAACTTGAAGAGCACATACTCATGAGCAATGAGAGCTTGAAGATCCGGGGAGAACTTTGAGAGATCGTGTGAGAGAAAATTCTTAAGAGAAAGATTTTCCAAAAAGATTCAATCCGTGGGATTGAGTGAGAGGATACTCCAAGGGAGAGTTGCCGTGTTCAAGTTCAACCATTGGAGGTTCTAGTAGGAAAGACAAAGATTGGAGAGTGTCAGAGGTTCTAACTACCTACTGCGATAGAAGACAAGCAGGTTGCGTGTCTTGGATGAACGTGTCTAGTTACTAAGGTTTTGTAAATGTTTTACTTGTAATACTTTCAATCGATAAAATTGGCTTTCTTAGGTTCGGTTGCCTGTAGGGTTTTACCTTTGAGGAGTTCTTCAAAGGGTTTCCCTTCTTAACCATATTATTGTGTTAATACTCTTAATATTTTATATTGGTTACTAATCTATGCTGATAGTTTTTGTTTAGCATTAAGGTGCATAATTAGGGATACTTGGGTAATTTCAATTGGCATCAGATTGTGGTTCACTCAAATTTGATTGTGATCCATTCCCCTAGAAGATCATGGTGACACTATCATCACCACCATCACAGTTTGATGGTGATAACTATGCCTATTGGAAGGTAAGAATGAGAGCGTTTCTAAAGTCGCTTGATGAGAAAGTCTAGCTAACTGTGGAGTTAGGATGGATAAGGGCCATAACTCCGATAGAAGAATGGACCAAAGAACAATCAAGCAGCTACAGTACGATTAACAAAGGTCTAAATGCCATTTTTAAGGCAGTTTGTCTGTATGAATTCAAGAGAATTTCCATGTGTGAGACATCCAAGGATGCTTGGGATATTTTGGAAACCACATATGAAGGGACCAAATTGGTGAAAAATTCCAAATTACAAATGTTGACCTCAAAGTTTGAGGAGATAAAAATGTTGGAAGATGGGACTTTTAATGAATTTTATGCTAAACTAAATGACATTGTTAATTCCAGGTACAATCTCAGTGAGAAGGTGGAAGAGGCAAGAGTTGTGAGAAAAATCCTGAGATCCCTACCTGAAAGGTTCGACCAAATGTGACAGCTATAGAAGAAAGCAAGGATTTAGACACAATTCTAGTAGAAGAACTGGAAGGTTCCTTGCAAACTTATGAATCTAGTCTTCCATAACAAAAGAAAGGTAAGTCCATTGCACTCAAAACTACTAAGGAAGTAAATCAATCTGATAATGAACATCTATGTAATGATGACTTAGCACTTGTGGCTAGAAAACTACAAAAATCATGTTTAATAAAAAGAATTCTGGTAAGATGAAAAAAAGTAAGAATTTCACTAAAAAGAATAAATTTGAAAAGTAGAATAAAGACAAAACCGATTTGAAAGATAAAGTCCAATGTCATGAATGCTCTGGTTTTGGTCACATAAGAATGAAATGTCCAAATTTTAAAAGAAAGGCAAAAGCCTTGAATACTACTCTGAGTGATGATTCTGACTCTAAAAGTTCAGATACATCATCTGATAATGAAACTGCTTTTATTGCTTTCTCTACCTCTGTTACTAATTGTGTTGACACAAGCGAACAATATGCTGATGATAGCATGGTTGTTTGTGATACTGATTCTGATGTTGCCACAAAAGTCGCTGATCATGAATTAAGTGTGCATGAAGCATATGAGGACTTTTGTGAGGAGTTTATGAAAATCCAAAAGGTAAATAAAAATTTGTACAAAAACCTAACCGCCATAGAGAATGAGAAGAACAATTTGGTGGAGACACTAAAAGTGACAGAACTAGAAGTAACAAAGCTATGTGCACAGAAAGAGGTGCTGGAGAAAAAGTTGGTAGCTTGTCAGGAAAACAAAGAAAAAACTCTCTCTCAAAAACTCAATGAACTACTGAAAGTACAAAGAGATAGTTCTGATCGCATAGGGTTGGGATACAATACTTCCAAAGATTCGCATCATAAAGTATCCGCTGCCTCTACATCCAAAGGTATCACCTTTGTAAAAGGAAGAAATGTGGAAAATGTTTCAAAGAAACTTGTGAACAAAGGCAAGTCAGTAATGAATTCTCCAGGTAAGTCATAAGGTATGTTTGTCCCTACTTGTCATTATTGTGGAATAATTGGACACACGAGAACAAATTGCTTTAGACATAGAAAAGAAAAGAAACGGGAAATAGAAATAGATTTTCAAATAGTAACCTATAAATTAAAGTGGACAAATTGAGTAACCAAATAAATACTCTAGGTAAGAAACTTGGTGAAATATCTGAATTATGTTTTCTTAAAAACGTGAATAAAAAAAATATCAAGACTAAGTGGTTCGTGAAAGAAAAGGCTGTATGCCTAGTAGCACACACAACACTCAAAACTATGAACATTAGCATGTGGTATCTGGACAGTGCTTGCTCTAGACATATGTCAGGAAACAAAGGGTTGTTTAAAAGGATTGAGTCCGTTAGTGGAGGATCTGTAACTTTCGGAGATGGAAGGAAAGGGAAGTGTAGATATTCCTGGTTTACCTACTCTTCATAATGTTCTTTTTGTTAATGGCCTTAAGGGAAATCTGTTAAGTATTAGTCCGTTTTGTGATGACCATCTTTCTGTACAGTTCTCAAAGGATGAATGCAAAGTCTACAATATTGATGGAAAATGGATCTTGAAAGGCACCAAGAATGCTGACAATTGCTATGGAGTTTCTCCAATAAACATGATACATTGCCACAAAGTAGTGCTAGATGAAATTGAATTGTGGCACTACCGTCTAGGCCATATTAACTATAGGGACATGCATCTCTAAAAAAGCAGTTGTACATGGACTGCCCAAAATTTTGCGGAACAAGAACATGGTGTGCAGACCCTGTCAGGAAGGAAAGCAGACCAAGGCACAGCACAAGAAGATAGTTGATATTCTGACTTCAAGACCACTTGAGCTGTTACACATGGATTTGATGGGTCCTACTCAGACTAAGAGTCTCGGTGGAAGGAAGTATATAATGGTCATAATGAATGACTACTCAAGATACACATGGATCATTTTGTTGAGAGACAAAAGAAACATTCGACCTTGCAAAGAAACTGTTTAGACGACTACAAACAGAGAAGAATTCCTCTATCTCTCGTATTCGTAGTGACCATGGTAAATAATTTGAAAATACTAATTTCTCTTCTTTTTGTGATGAATAGGGGATGCATTAAGAGTTCTCAGTCCCAATCACCCCACAATAGAACGAAATTGTGGAGAGGAACAATAGAGCAATACAAGAGATGGCTGCACCATGTTGAGTAACAAAAAGTTGGCATTATACTTCTGGGGAGAAGCTGTCAACACTGCTGGACATATCTTGAACCATGTAGTTTTTCGTCCAGGCACCAAACTCACTCCCTATGAGTTATGGAATGGAAAGAAACCCACAGTAGAGTACTTTAAAGTGTTTGGGAGTACTTGTTACATTCTAAGAGATAGAGAAAATGCCCACAAATTTGATAGCAAGAGTAATAAAGGAATATTTTTTGAGTATTCATCAAATAGGAAAGCTTACAGAATATAAAATCTATGAACTAAAACAGTGATGGAGTCAATCAACGTAGTTGTGGATGACAACTCTAAAGAGATGGCCAAGAAGGAACTTGACGGCCTTATCGGGAAAGCTGAAGAAGACTCAACCAGTCGAGAGGACACAGATCCAGCAAAATCTGCTACACCAAGCTCAGCTTCACTCCATAAAAAAAGTCCTCTACAAGGATTAGCCACAATCATCCAAAGGAGAACATCCTTGGAGAATTTGATGAAGGTATGAGACTAAGAAAATGTGTTTTAAATCAAATCTCATATGTTTGCTATTTAGCTCAGGTTGAAGCTAAAAAGGTGGAAGAAGCCTTACAAGATGAAGGTTGGGTCAATGCCATGCATGAGGAATTGCACCAGTTCACCCGAAATCAAGTATGGGAGCTAGTTCCAAGGCCTAAAGATCACAACATAATTGGAACAAAGTGAATATTCAAAAATTAGTCAGACGAACATGGAACCATTGCTCGAAACAAGGCCAGATTGGTAACACAAGGATACACCCAAGTTGAAGGAATTGACTTTGATGAGACCTTTGCACCAGTAGCTCGTTTGGAATCTGTTTGCATATTGCTAGCAACTGCAAGCCATTTAAATTTTAAGGTTTATCAAATGTATGTTAAAAGTGTCTTTTTAAATGGCATACTCAATGAAGAATTATATGTAGAACAATCCAAGGGATTTTCTAATCACTTGTTTCTTGACCATGTTTTTAGGTTGAAGAAAGCAGTTTATGGATTGAAGCAAAGTACCTCGAGCATGGTATGAGAGATTAACGAAATACTTGATTGAAAATAACTTCGTAATAGGTCAAGCTGACTGAACACTTTTTCTAAGAAAGTCAGGTAAGCATCTAGTTATTGCTCAAATTTATGTGGATGACATTGTGTTCGGCTCCACTCTTGACAAACTCTCACATGGCTTCTCTAAAGAAATGAAAAAAGAGTTTGAAATAAGTATGATCGGGGAATTAAATTTCTTTCTTAGGAGTCAAATTAAACAAACTAAAGAAGGGATTTTTATCTCACAATCTAAATATGCTAAAGAGCTTGTTAAGAAATTTAGCATGGAAGGGAAGACACATGCTCGCACTCCAATGAGCACCTCGGTTAAAATATGTCGAATTCTATAGGTAAAAGCATTGATCCTACTCTGTATAGAAGCATGATAGGAACTCTTCTTTACATTACTGCTAGCAGACTAGACATTGCTTTTAGTGTAGGTGTTTGTGCACAATTTCATGCTAATCCTAAAGAATCACACCTCACAGTAGTAAAAAGAATCTTGAAATACCTGAGTGCTACTGTTGACTATGGCATATGGTATTCAAAAGATTCAAATCTAAGTCTGGTTGGCTATTCTGTTGCTGACTGTGCTGGTAATATTGATGACAGAAAAAGTATCACAGGTGGATGTTTTTATGTCGGTAGCAATTTGGTAGCATGGATGAGCAAGAAGCAAAACTCCATCTCTTTGTCCACTGCTGAAGTCGAATACATTGTGGCTGACAGTTGTTGCACTCAAGTTCTTTGGATGAAAAAGATGCTTGAGGACTTTGGGTTCTCTCAAGATACTATGACTGTCTACTGTGACAACTCAAGTGCAATTAGTATCTCGAAGAACTCTGTGCAAGACTCAAGAACCAAGCACATAGACATTAGACATCACTTCATAAGAGACTTGGTTGAAACAAAGGTAGTGTCTCTGGAACACGTTAATACCGAATGCCAACTGGCCGATTTGTTCACTAAACCTTTAGATGGCTTAAGGTTTGAATTTCTAAGGAATGCTATTGGTGTGTGTGACATGCCTTAATTTATTAATTATTAATAAAAAAGGGGGGTGTGTGTTTTGCTTATTTTTTTTAAAAAATTTCATGTTGCTATCTTTCTGCAAAGTACAAGCTTTATGAGTATACAGGATCTTTGAGCTATGTGACTCCACCAATTCATTTTGCTGGGATCGAGGTAGATCTCGACTGGTATAAGTTTTTACTTTTGATGCGCAAACTCTTAAGGAAGACACACAAGGATTCTATTCTCTGCACTGTGAGGAACTTAATCTGACCTCCTAACAAGTTAGTGACAACATGCAGATACTCGTACAATGCCCAAAGAAAAGGGGAGTCTATGCCTTGAATTAACTAAAACTAGTTGAACCTAGTACCAAACCGAAAAAGGCCTCCTCTTGCCATGCATTAAGGACGATCCTTATAGAAAAAGTCGGGTGCTCAAAAGTCATTACGGAAAAAGAAGGACACTCATGCATGGATCAAAACTCTAAAAAGGTCCTTATAGAAAAAATCGTTGTCTCAATCATTATGGAAAAAGATGAGCAATACAAATTGGACATATAGAGTGAATATGACTTTATGCATGGAGGGAGTTGCTTTTCGGTTGTCTAGGCCCTAGCATAAAGTTTGAATTTCAAGGAAAATTCACCTTCAAATAATTATAAAAGAAAGGGGGAATACAAAAAAGAAAGAAAAATAATAAAAAGATTTTGAAAAGAGTTTTTTCCTCACTCACACACACACGAATTCTAGGCAGGTCATCAATTAAGAAAAATGCTCAATTGTGAAGACTGATCAACAACAAATACTTCTCCTAAATAAGTGGAAAAGTGTTGAGTGTAACAAAGCTTGGACAAGGAAATTTTTCAAAAAGGCACAAGCTTTGTAAATGAAAAATACATAATAATTTTTGTCTTTCTGGTTCTTTAAAATTGTTTTCTTTTTTTCAAAAACTATATATATCAAAAAATAAAGAGGCATGAGTAACTGGAATGGGAATGGGGGGTTGTTTCTAAAGGCATGCTCTACGTGTTAGAAAAATAGGGACCCACGTGCATGGCACATTCCATGCCTTGGACGGGAAATGCAAAAAGCGTCTCTGCAGCATTAACTGCACTCTGCACGTCAATCACTCCTAAATCACCATTAAGCCCCGATTCTCTCCTCCATTCATCCTGTTCATCTTCCCCAATACACTATTAAAAAGAAATCACACCATTTTCGATCCGTGCATCTCGAGAAATCTATGGTTATCTTCTGCACAAAATCAAGGTAAGTCTTTTCTTCCGAATATATTTCTTAAAATTTTTGTTGCTTTAGGACTCTGTTTAGGGTTCTCTCAGTTTCCGATTTCTACAAAATCTATGAAATCCTTGAAGTTTCGAAAAGCTAGTTGGCTTAAGACTTGGAAAGTCCTTAACCCTTTCAAAAGGACATGCATATTGGGTTCTGGTATAAGGTAACAAACGAAGCCTGCATGTGTGTCTGTTTGGCTATTTTCTAAATGTTGTCCTCGTCTACCCTGTGTTGCGTTGGTCCAATGCTTAGGTCGAGATATTTTCCTCTCCTAGTAAAAATCGCTGAACATGTATGTGAACTATGGATAATCTTCTAGAAACACGAGTAAGATTGATTTAATTTTTTTTTTTTGAAATTATCTACACTGTTTTAAGGCTGTTCAGTCAAACAGATTGAGAGAGAAATGAATCTGGGTATGCTAGTTATTTGTGTATTTATCCTAGTTAGGAAGGATTGTTTTCCAGACAAAATACAAATAAATTGCAAAGAAAGCAAAATCTGATAGCAAGTAACTTCCTCCAGTGAAGGCGAATCTGATTCACATGTTAAAACTCCAAAGAACACGCCACAAAAATCCAAGGTAGCAGATAAAGGAACTGATACTTCTAAAGGAGTGAGGAGTACATTAGAGCCTTCGACTTCTACAAAAGAATCAAAACCACCAATGTTTGTAAGGAAGTAGGAACAACCTACAAGAATGTGTTCTCCAAGAGGAATGTTCTTGTAAACGACCCTACTTTTGAATTTATTACCCACATATTTGCTGACAGAGGATGGGAAAAAATTACTGAGGGAGCTCCAGCCCCCTATATTGAAATTGTGAGAGAATTTTATGCCAACTCTTTATTGAGTGTAGACAACAATTTCATTACATCCATTGTTAGGGGTGTTGACGTGATCATAACTCCCGAGATAATTAGAGAGTTCTATAAACTTCCCAGTGTGGAAAACCCAGGTTATCCATACAAGGGCATGGGGACCGCATCAAAAACCCAAATGAAAGATTTGTTTGATGGGTCCAAAGCACTAGCATGGCCCCCAAAGATCCATAGACTCTCTATGAAGTCAATGTTACCCGAATATAGGTTCTTTGTCAAAGTTGTTTTGACAAATCTTTGGCCCATCACTAGGCATACTTACTTGACAATTGACAAAGTCCAATTTATGTATGCTCTAGTTAAGGGCTTACCCATAGATCTTACGTCCCATATTATTGATGTTATTTCCAAGGCCAGGGTTGACATGACAGATAAGGAAAATCTGCCATTTGGAGGTCTCATCACAAAGTTGGCCAGAATTGCTAAAGTTCCTTTAAGGAGCACAGAGGCCACAGTAAAAATGTATGGGAAGATCTCCTCTAAAGCAGTCACCAAGTCAGAAGCTGTAGTTAGTGAAAAGAAAAGAAGTTATGCCATGGCATCCACATCCTTCCATCCTACCCCAGGACAATCCACTGAAGTGATTAAACAACTTCAGATTTTGTAATCAAAATTGGATTCTTTTGTGGATAAGTGAGAAGGAAAAATAGGAAAAATGGAACAAGTGCTGGCGGACGTGCAAGACGAGTCAAAGATGGTAAATGATAGGCTGCAACAAGTTGTTCTAGATGTCGATCAAATTCTGAAGACAGTAAATCCACCTAAGGAAGAAGAAAAATCTGACTCTGACTGATGCAGACAACACATAGGAGGAGATGGGATAAATTTGTCAACAAAGGGAGCATAGGGCAATACTGACAAAATGCGAACACCACCACCACCACCACCACCATTTTTTTACTGTCTTTGAAGTTTGTTTTTGTTTGCATATTGAAGAATGGTTTGCTTTTCTTATTTTGATTTCACTTGCTGATATGCGTGTGGTTAAGTTAAGACTCATTATGATACTTAAAATGTTTTACCTATGATAAATTTTCTTTGAAGTATAAACTGCCTATATGAGATCTTTGCTGGTGGTTTGGTTAGTTGTTTTGCAGGAATAAATCACATTCATCCAATATATGTTTTTGTCATCAATCAACCAAATGGGGAGATTGTAAATGTAATTTATGTTTAGCTAGGATTAAATGAGACTATATTTAAATTATGGATGAATGTAAATTTAAATAGGACTCTAGGAGTGCATCCGATAAAGATAAGTATTTGAATAGAAGTTATCTGATTAGGATAAGTGTTTGAATTGTAACTCTTATCAAATCTTGTTTACATTATAAGATAAGAGTCCTATGTATGTGTCGAGTCTAAGAGTCAGTTGAAGAGATAAAGATGCAAGATTTATTGAAGAAACTAAAGCTAAGTTGAACTCGATATAATCCAGAAGAAGTGATCCAGTCTGAGATGTTCGCAAATAGTTAGCAAGATATCTGACTGGGATTCTGGATAAACCTATCAGTAGAATCCTTCTCCAAGCCAATGACAGCCTTGCCTATTTATAGAGGAGTCGGCTAAGGGTTTTAGGTAACTTGAAGAGCACATACTCACGAGCATTGAGAGCTTGAAGATCGGAAGAGCACTTTGAGAATCGTGTGAGAGAAAATTCTTGAGAGAAGGATTTTCCGAAAAGACTCAGTCCGTGGGATTGAGTGAGAGCATACTCTAAGGGGGAGTTGTCGTGTTCAAGTTCAACCACTGGAGGTGCTAGTAGGAAAGACAAAGATTGGAGAGTGTCAGAGGTTCTGATTACCTACTGCGGTAGAAGACAAGCGGGTCGCGTGTCTTGCGTAAACGTGTCTAGTTACAAAGGCTTTGTAAAATTTTTACTTGTAATACTCTGAATCGATAAAATTGGCTTTCTTGGGTTTGGTTGGCCCGTAGGGTTTTACCTTTGAGGAGTTTTTCAAAGGGTGTCCCTTCATAACCAAATTATTGTGCTAATGCTCTTAATATTTTATATTGGTTACTAATCCATGCTAGTAGTTTTTGTTTAGCATGAACGTGCATAATTAGGGATACTTGGGTAATTTCACTTCTCATGGTTTCTCATGAGCATATAGGAACATGTTGTGAGAAACCCTAAGGCCGAGTGGTATGTGTGTGACAAATGTGACTTCACCCAAACAAACCCTAATGGCCGAAAAGTGTATGGCTTTCAAGATTGTGTTTCCCCAAATGGTGGCTAAGCATAAAACCCGAGATATGGCCGAACACGCCTTAAGCATTGAAATGTTTCCTTCTTACTTATTTAGCCATCAACGAATTGGATTTATAGAGAAACCCTAAAGACGAACCATACTCAAATCTTGCTCCTTATGCATGGTCCATCCACTCATGGACAAACCTACAACCCAGGCTTCTCCTCTGTGTTTCTTACAAAATGCATCACAACCCTAGTTTTTCTCAAACCGAAATCTCCTACAAACCCCCCTTTGCCAATGAATGTGTGTGAGAAAAGAATGAGGCTAGGGTTTGAATGTTCTTACCTTGCTAGGTTCCACCAAGTATTTTCTTGGATTGTTCTTCTTTGGCTACATGAAAGTGATGTTTGGAAAGGAAGAAAATGGTGTCTAACTTCTAGAATCTTCAACCTTCAAGCGAAATGGGAGACAAAGATGATGATGGTCGGATTGGAAGAAATATGAACTAGGTCTTTCTCTTCTCTCTTGGTGATAGGCGTATGGGTGGGAAAGGTAGAGGGATGAAGAAAGATCTGAAGGAGCAGCAATGGCCTTTTAGTTTCTCTTCAAGGAGGTTTGTCTTAACACCATAAATGCAGCCCTTTAAATACTCTATCCTCCACTTACCTTGGGGACACTAAGAGTCACTAACCATAAGAGTCCCTTGCTCTTTCCTCTAATTTCCTCTAATTTCAAAACCCTAAGAGCCATGGCATGGGTGCCATGTGGTGCGTGTTTCTTAAATTTTCGAAATCCTCTCTTCCACTTCCTTAAGATTACCCTTCTAGATATTTTCCAGAAATCCCCATGCATGCTTGCCAAGTGGCATGGCCGAGAATCACCTCCCCTCTCCCTCAATCATTGTTCTCTTGAGAACCCAAAGGTTGCTAGAGTGCATGGGCGCCAAGTGGCATGGCCGAGAATCACCTCCCCTCTCCCTTCATCATTGTTCTCTTGAGAACCTAAAGGCTGCTAGAGTGCATGGGTGCCAAGTGGCATGTCTCTTGCCAAAACCGAAACTCCTACCTTCCTCGTCATTACATTATTCTAGAACCTTGAGTCTAGGTTGCATGAGGGAAAAGTGGCATGGCTTCCCTTAAACCGAAATTCCCTCTTCACTTTCCCTTGTGATTGTCTTTCTAAAACCTCTAAGACCCTTGTGCATGTGTGACAAGTGGAAAAAAAAATGGAAGATGGCTTAAAGTGAGGTTGGCGTGTGCTTTACATAACTAAAACCCTAGCTCCCTTCATCAATGATTCCTTGAAATCTATGAGTCTCTAAGGTGCAAAAGTGCCATGTGGTGGCACCATCTTGTCAACCGAAACCCTAGTGGGCTTTCTCAAGCCTTCTTCCTCAGGGTGGCCGAAACTCGTTGGGCCTAGGGTCTTCCCTTGGCCCTTGGGCACCTACTCACCAACTAATAAAGGATAGGATTAAATCTCACCTCACAACGTTCTAATCTAGATGGCCCGTGGGCCTATACTCACTTACACCCAAATAGAACTGATTCTAAATCTTAAAGACCCAGCTTAGGCTAGGGTGTCACATCCTCCATCCCTTAAGAAAATATTTCATCCTAGAGGTGTACTACTCACTTGAAGGACAAAATTAAAACTAGAGGTGTACTACTCACTTGAAGGACTATGTCTACTAGCTACAATCGAATCATCCGATGAAGAAGGTGATGGCACTTCTTCCTTTTTGGTTTCGAATCTTGTGAGAGGTAGAAGATTGTGTCAACATTGGGATTGTAATACATGTTTGCCCTTAGCTCATTCAACTTACGTTCTATAGTAGCC
>QEOT01003825.1:94437-110005 GCA_003123785.1 Pterocarya stenoptera
TGTTGAATTGGAATTGGAATAATATTTAGACTATTAAGAATGTAAGAGTCAGATTGAGTAAGCTTTTTTGGCTTGGAAAATACTTGATAGATCACACATATCCATTGTTTGATAGATTGCCACACCACCTGGGCTGATTCATGCTTACCTTCCATACGGGTAGAACATCTTCTGACCCATAACCTCCACGAAATGATAGTAGGTAGTAAACCCAAGATGACACCTATTTGAGAGGCATTTTCAGCTCTCCGAAACCAACTAAGACAAGTTTCATGCCATGTTCTTCCAATTGGCAAACCAAGAATAGAGCCATATTTTTTCCAAACCTCGGTTGCAACCTCCCCCTAAAATAAAACATGAGTTTGTTCTTCTTGTTTTCCTTGACTAGAGCAGTTACATTTCGAGACCAAAGGAATTCTTGAAATCAAAACACTAAAACTAAGCGTGTGATCTGTGCATCAAGGTTTTAGACTTCGTAACCCAAATTGGTCACAAGTCCTCTTTTATCTACCCATGACTTTTCTTTCTTGTTCTAGCTCATTCTCTTGGTTTCTAATGAGCATATAGGCATAGGTTGTGAGAAACCCTAAGGCCAATTAGTATGTGTGTGACAAATATGACTTCACCCAAACAAACCCTAATGGTCGAAAATTGTATGGCTTTCAAGATTGTGTTTACTCAAATGATGGCTAACCATAGAACCCTAGTTATGGCTGAACACTCCCTAAGTTTCCAAATGATTCCTTCTTACTTATTTAGCCATCAAGGACTTGGATTTATAGAGAAACCCAAAAAACCAACCATACTCAGATCTTGCTCTTTAAGCATGTTCCATCCTCTCATTGTTGAACCTACAACCTAATGTTTTGCTTTTTGTTTCTTACAAAATACAACAACCCTTGTTTTTCTCAAATCTAAATCATCCACAAACTCCCCTTTGAAAATGTTTGTGTGAGAAAAGAATGAGGCTAGGGTTTGAATTTTCTTACTATGCTAGGTTCCATAAAGTATTTTCTTGGATCATTCTTCTTTGGCTACATGAAAGTGAGGTTTGGAAAGGAAGAAAATGTTTTTTTTTTTACTTCTAGAATCTTCAAACCTTCATGTGGCGTGTGCTTCTTGAATTCTTGAAATTCTCCCATCCACTTCCTCATGATTGCCCTTCTAGATAGTTTCCAAAACTCCTCATGCATACTTGCACAGTGGCATGGCCCAGAATCACCTCACCTCCCCCTTTATCATTTTCTCTTGGGAACCTAAAGATTTCTAGAGTGCATGGGCGCCAAGTGGCTTGTCTCTTGACAAACCAAAACTCCTACCTTCCTTCCTCATCATTAGATTCTTCTAGGACCTTAATTCTAGCTTGCATGAGGGACAACTGGCCTGGCTTCCCTTAAACCGAAATCCCCTCTTCAGTTTCCCTCATGATTGTCTTTCTAGAAGCTTTAAGACCCTTGTGCATGTGTGACAAGTAAAGAAAAATGGAAGATGGCTTAAAGTGAGGTTGGCATGTGCTTCACATAACCGAAACCCTAGCACCCTTCATCAATAATTCCTTGAGATCTAAGAGTCTCTAAGGTGCATGAGAGGCATATGGCACCACAATCATGCCAACTAAAACCCTAATGGGCTTTCTCAAGCCCTCTTCCTCATGGTGACCGGAAATCAATGGGCCTAGGGTCTTCCCTTGGCCATTGCGCGCCCACTCACTAACTAATAAAGTATAGGATCAAATCTCAACTCACAAGGTTCTAATGTCTATGGCCCATGGGCCTATACTCACTTAGACCCAAATAGAACTAATTCTAAATCTTAAAGACCTAGCTTAGGCTGGGGTGTCAAATCCAGGCAATGATATGCTCGCTACAAAATTCTTAAGAATAATGAGCTAGAATCGGACACACAATGAAGACATCAAGGATTTTAATGATGTGTCATGTCACTTGGAGCTTGAGGCTGGTAAGCCCAAGGATTTGAGTCTGGTCCATGCCCAAGTGCAAGAAGTCCAAAATAGGGATAGTTGCTTGACAAGTGCAAAAAGGGTCAAGATCTTCTCCACACAGCAAGAAATGCAAACGCGGGAAGAACAAGTCCAAGTTAGAGTGCTTCAAATGCAAAAAGAAATATCACTTCGCTCGTGACTACACTGAGCTAAAGAAGGTACTCTCTTACTATTCTCGCTTTGTTTTTGTAACTAGCCATGTTGTGGTTGCTCATTCATATCCTATATGGATTGTTGATTCAGGAGTGACAGAGCAGATAGCACAAGATCGAGTTGGATTTGTGGAGTATCATCGGATTCCGGCTAGGAGTTATGATATCAAGGTGGGGAATGGAACTAGCATGGATTATCCAAGTATGAATGAGACTGTTGTTTTTCTTTCTACATCTAATGATTTGGATTCATATAAATGGCATGCTAGGCTTGGCCATATAGGGTGAAAGAGAATGACTAAGTTAGTTAGAGAAGGCCTTATAGACAATCTCGCTAATGTTATGTTGCCTACATGTGAACATTATCTGATCAGAAAAGTTAAGAGAAAATCATTTGAGAAAGCCCCTAGGGTAATTTGTTCGTTGCTAGTAGTCTACTCACATATATGTGGCCCAAAGTGTGTATGGGCAAGACACAGAGGTATCTATTTGATCATATTTATAGATGATTTTTCACGTTATGGCCATGTCTATTTAATCTCACATAAGTCTAAAGCAATGGAGTGTTAGGCGATATGTAAGCATGGTTGAAAATCAATTAGACAAAAACTTAAAAGCTCTGAGGACTAATCGAGGATGTAAATATCTATTTGAGCATTTTAAAAGGCTCTATGATGAAAAATGAATCAGGAGACAGTTGTTGATGCTAGGTATACCACAGCAAAATGGCATCGCAGCAAGGAGAAATTGGAGACTGCTTGAGATGGTTAGGTCAATGATGGCGCATGAAAACCTACCAATTTCATCTTGGTGGGATGCACTTTTGACTGCTACCTACATTCTTAACCGAGTGCCCTCTAAATCAGTACCTTCCACTCTATATGAACTATGGATCGGCGAAAAATCCAATTTGAGTAAGTTGTGGCCAGGGGATTCTTTTTATTTTATTCACAATACTTCTTATAAAAATGGAAGTTAGGCCCTAGAGGAAAGAAGTGTATCTTTATAAGGTACCTAGAATACTCTAAAGGGTATGTGCTAATAGGTGAACAATCTGATGGAAATGTGATTGAGATTGAATCGCGAGGTGTGGATTTCATAGAGGATAGGTTTCCAAGTAGGGGTGAGGTTGATAGGAGTTTAGAACTCCATGAAATTATGAGTCAAACGAAAGGCACTCCAAGTGGTCTAGTTTAGAATGAGGAAGAAATTCCTCAAGTTCCTAAAGATTGTGAGAGTGGCTTGCCTTCGAGTGAGAGCACATGATTTTATATGATTCACTAATGTCTTAAAATAATTTTTGAAGGTTTAAATTTGAGATTGAAAGTATCCCATAATAGGTTATAAATTCATATCTTATGTTGATCATCAAGCATGTTTCTATTTCATTTTATTTAAGTTTAGTTTATAAAGTTTTGGTTATTTAAGTTTAGTTTATAAAGTTTCCTAAGCTTGAGTAATGAGCATTTAGAAAAGCATTGTGATTGGGATAAGAATTAAAATGCATGATTTATTTAGGTTTTAAACATATCTTTAAGCCCAGGATTTTCTTGAAGAGTAACCATAGCTACATTTGGATTAGGGACCTGACCGCCCCTAGCCCTTCTTTTCCAGTTTGACAAAAGCTAAGGTTTGTTTTTTCCAACTAGTAACTAGGTGGAGCATGGGTTAAAAGGACTTACAGGCTTACTAACTCCTACAGGGGGTTGGTCAAAGTCAAAGAGATGAGTATCTACCCGTCCATTGGAGAACATAGGGTTTTCAACTACTGTTGTGAGGGCCTCAAGGCAGAAAGAAGTTTCCTCAAGAGGTAGGTGAGAACCACCGCAGGACCTTGTATGCAGAGGACAGTCAACTTCCTTACTGTTTTCCTAAAAGCAGCCTGTTTGGAATTGTACCCTTGAGTCAGTATTCAATGAGACAGTTGTCTTCTGCCTATTGTTATTCCCGCCCAAACCAAAATCTTGCCCATTGGAGCTGCCCTGTCGTCCCTCTGCTAGTTCCCCCTGTCTTGCTTACTGTTCTTAGGTGAATGATGTTGATGTTTAGCCATTGGACTAGCCCTGAGCCAAGGTCCATATTGCTGTTGAATTCCCTCCTTTGATCTACCATCCGATGCCTGACCTGAGCATCCTGACCTTGAATGTAATAGAACACCACACTGAAAACAGAAAGAAGCCAAACATTCATATCTGAATGGGATCCAAATGCGTGATCCATTCAGTAGATTGATTCTTGCAATTCTAAGGGCATAAATTATTTTAGCACATGGAAAAAATATGACGTTTGTGAAATTTGATGAATTTTGAGGCTCAATTGTAAATAGTAAAGATTTAGGGCCTTAGTGTAAAAGGGAGTATGCATTTGTATAGAACCCAATAGATATTACTAGAAAGAAACCAAGACTAACTAAAAGCAAGTATCTGGTAAACTAAACATTACAATATCTAAACTCTGGGGCATCCAATGCTCAAAATTTTCATCCAGTATGTTCAATAATAAAGGTGGAATTGCAGTTGACAACCACAAAGGTTGATTCAAGAGTAGTGCTTCTATCAAATCATTTTTCTCGATTTGATTGCTTAGATTATATAGGAACAATCAACAAAACAAATCTGGGATCAAACCCTTCAAACCTCTAGAACCATTTTTTGAAAATTGAAATTAAATCAAATCAAGTGGAATTGGGCACTCATTGAACAAAAACAATCCAAATATAATTATATGAATATACCGCAACACTGAGGTTTGTAGATAAAACAAACCCTCTGTTTATATCATAGATTAATGATTACGAACTTCAAAACATATGGCAAGACAATATGACCACATAAAAAAGTCATACGAACTCAACAAATCAAGTATGTAAATTTAGCAAAATAGCATGGAAGAAGTGATACTATATGCGAAAGAAACTTGCTTGGCCTTTTAACCCAAGTAGTGAAGATTTAGGGCAAAAACTTCGGGTTTGGTTTAGGGCAAAATCACTTTTTCCCGTTCAAAATTCAAACCTAAAAGAATATGAAATCATGAAGATTTATGGAAAGTCGATTATCTAGCTTGCAAGGCTTGGCAAAAGAACTCGCCCCCTTTTTGTAAGCCAATAAAGAAATCAGAATGACAAGAATACAGAATACAGAAACAAGAGCAGAATACAAAAGATCTTCGAATCGAGAAAAATTAAGAAAAAATCAAAAGCAGAAACAAAGAGCAGGGGAGATTGAGTCTTTGAGCCTAAGGGAGGGGATTGACTTACTAGCGGGCTAGAAAGAGAGAAGAAAATCGACTAATTGAGGCTTGATTTAGATAGTGAATTGAGATGAGATTAGATGAAATGAAAGTTAAATAAAATATTGTTAGAATATTATTTTTTAATATTAATTTCATTTTAGGATTTGAAAAAATAGAATTGTTTATTGTATTTTGTTTAGAAGTTTGGTAAAGTTGTAATGATTAGATGAGATTAAATGAGGTGATTTTACTATCCAAATCAGGCCTAAAATCAGAGTCATTAGATATGCCTTGCCAAAATTGTTTTGTTTCGCTGCAAAATAATAATTGAAACACCATTACATTGACCGATGCAATCAATTGAAAAATGAGTAGTATTTTATGGCTAAACTAATTAAAATTTTCTACTCATTATCCCAACACCACATACATGCTAAGAAAAAAAAGCGTAGGTGCATGGTATGAAGATCATGAGTAGAATTATTCTTGAAGAATAATAGCTCACCAGAAGTTATACAAAATTCAAAGGAAATAATATGAATAGGGTAATGAAACCATTGCGTTTACTTTACTACAGTTTTGTTGCTCAGTCCACATGACTTTTTTCTTCTGAATTTTAACTTTGAGATTTAAAATCATTGTCAAAATACTAAGACCCATTTTTCCTTCACGCCCAACACTCTCGCTCTCCCCCTCCAAGCCTGAGGTCTTCTAGATGACTCGAGACGGGTCACTCTCGTTGACGAGCACTGTCTCTCTCTCTCTCATAGCTCTCATAGACACTGCAACAAATTTTAATTTTTTTGTCGATTTTGAATTTTTGACGATCAAGAAATCGTCACCAAATATAGCCTTTAGTGATGGTTTCAGCAAACCATCACTAAAATTGGAAGATAAATTGAGCAACGTTCGAACATTAAAAATACGTTGTCATTTTTTAGATCAATACATTCAAACATATATCATTAGACATACGAATGTAGACAGTACACGCTCCGTAATACGTGGGTTTTCCTTACGTGAATTGCATGCACTGCTAGGGTTCCATCCATGTGGCACAGGTTTTCGTGGGCAATGATGAGCAGCCCTCCGATGGCCTCTGGTACCGGCGGGTTGGTCATGAATCTGGCAGGGCCCCCTCTGGTGGGGCTGGAGCATTCTGCTGGTAATGAGAATATGGATCATCGTACATTCATGGAGGCACTGAAGCGGCCTATCCCTCTTCCTAAATTTAAACTTTCTGTCCGGTGGCCTGAGGTTATTAATGGAGAACTTGGATTTATTTTTTCAAACACTGAGATGGAAAAGGCAGTAAGAACTGAAATTTGCCTTAGTCCTTAAGTTTTTTTCCTCTAGACCTTCCATTGACATTTTACGGAAGCATATTATCAAATCATGGGGGTTTAGTGAGGTGCCTTTGATCAGCTTTATGGATGACTTTCACGTCCTCTTGCATCTTGCGAATGGGAAAGACTATTATCATGCTTGGGCACGTGAAGGTAGGGTATTGGCAGGAGTCCCGTTCCGGTTGTTCAGTTGGTCGGTGGGGTTTGATCTGAAAAAAGAACCCTCCATTCTTCCTCAATGGATTTCTTTGCCCGGCCTTCCTTTGCATCTGTATAGGTTGGATTGCCTTCAGAGTTTTGCTACTCAATTCGGTAAGTCCTTGGGCATGGATAATGCTACCATTTATAGAACAAGAGCCACAGGTGCTTGGTTGTGTGTTGTTGTTGATCTTCGAGATGAACCGATAAGAGGCTTCCCTCTGATGGTTGGGATGCACCAAATATGGCAGCTAGTGGTTTATGAGAAACCTGGCTTTTATTGTTGCAAATGCTTTAGGCAAGGCCATACTAAGATTGTTTGCCAAGTTGGTCAACGTGTTAATAACGGTATTGATGGGAAAAAGCATGGAAAAGTGGGTGGGCAAAAGGAAGATGTTAAAGTTTGGAAGGAAGTGGGTTGGAAGAGTTCAGTTGTGGAGATAGAGTATGAGGAAGGCTTTGTGAAGAATAATTATGAGTCTTCAGATAAAGCCGAGACTAGTAAAGCAAGGGAAGGTACAGATGAGGGTGGAAAGGAAAATCAAAATATGAGTCATTCGATTATGTTGGCTAGCAGAGAAAGGGTAAGTGCAAGTGGGGAGGGGGGTTTCTTCTCCTTCAGTTCCAGGTTTCTCCAAAGAGAATAGCCCTCTCAATGATTTGATGAAATTAAACGCTAAAGGGTTAGTTGCCCAGCATGAGTCGGTTACTCGGAATACGGTTGAGGAACCAATAGTTGTAAGTGTTATTAATACAGATGCTGTTGTTAATGCAGATGCTGTTACTAATGCAGCTGCTGGGACGCAATTGATTGCTATGAGTGCCCAAGATAATGATGAGGATTGTGAAGAAATCTAGTGCGATAGTGTTCCGCAGGTTCTGTTTGGTTCTGAGAAGGTGCAGGATTGTATGGAAATTGCTCGAGAGCAAGTCTGCCAGGGGGAGTGGGCGCAAACATGTGATTCTGAGCATGAAGAAGATGCACTCCCAGTTATTATGGGTAAAGCAAAGCTTTATGATTCGGACGTGGAACACCACTCAGCAAAAGGTAAATCAAACCAGGTGGAGGAAAAGTCTTTGAGGAAGTGTTGATGGGCTCACACCCGTTCTCAAAAACTGAACTTATGATTGATACGATTACTTTTTGGAATATTAGAGGGTTGGGCCACTCAAGAGGTAGATTGAAGAAGATTCTTTCTAAATGCAAGGTTTCTTTATTTGTTATCTCAGAACCTTTTGTTGCTGATAATCGTATGGCTTCTCTTGGGTGCTTTCTGGATTTTAATCATTTTGTTTCTAATGCTTTTCAAGGTGGTAAGGTATGGGTGTTCTGGAATACTCCTAATATTTTTGAAGTCCCAAACTGTGTCTGGTTGGTTTACTTGGGATGCTCACCATATTTTAGTCACTTTTGTTTATGCTAAGTGTTCTTATGTTGATAGACATGATTTGTGGCATGATTTAGAAGAGAGGATAGCTATGGATCATCCATGGTTAGTTTTGGGTGATTTTAATGTTATTCGCAGGGATTCGGAAAGAATTGGTGGGAATCCTCAGCCTATTATTTCGATGCTTGAGTTTAATAACTGTATTGATCGGTGTGGCCTTCTGGAAGTTCCTAGTTTTGGTTAGAATATGTCCTGGTGTAATGGGCATGGGGGAGTGTCCAGAAGTTGGGCAAAGCTTGATAGAGTGCTCATGAATAATGTTTTTGCCAGTCTCTTGCCTTCTGCTCATTTTAATTATTTAAGTCGTAAATCTTCTGATCACTGCCCGATGGTAGTTTTCTCGAATTGGCCTGTCTCTTCCTATGTCCTTCTCCATTTTGTTTTCTTAACATGTGGTGTTTACATGATGGTTTTTTAATGTGTGTGAAGGAAGCTTGGAATAAACAGGATGCGGTGTCTGGGCCTTTAAAGCTTGCTATTCGTCTGAAAATAACCAAGATAGCTCTTCGTGCTTAAAACAAAAATGTTTTTGGCAGAGTGGATGTTAATATCAGAGAGCTGGAGGAGAGGTTAGTTTTTCTGAGGAGCTTGAGGATGATTTTGTGGCAACCAAGACTGAGATTGAATTATGGGAAAAAAGGGAAGCTTCTCGCCTTGGCCAAATTGCTAAGAAGAAATGGTTGACCAAGGGTGATCAAAATTCTAAGTTTTCTCATTCGTTCATTAACCAGAGGCGCACTAAGGGTCATATCAATAAAATGGTCCTTGTTGATGGGAGAGTGTTGAGTACTGCTAAAGAGGTTCATGAGGAGGCTACGGATTTTTTTCGTAACTTTCTCTCCAATGCTTCTACGGTGGACCATTGTGATTTGTCGACGATTATTGAGAAGACTATTTCTGATAATGAAAATCGGTTCTTATGCGTGGAGCCTTCTGAATTGGAAGTGAAGCAAGCTGTTTTTTCTATCCCAAAGAATAGTAGTCCGGGTCCTGATGGCTTTGGTTCAGAGTTTTATGTCTTGCTGGGACATTGTTAAGGAGGATGTGGTGGAGGCCGCAAGAGAGTTTTTCAGCAGTGCTCCGCTTTCCAGGTTTTACTCTTCCTCTTTTATTGTTCTTATTCCAAAAGTGCCTGAACCTTCCAGTTTTAATAAATTTCGTCCTATTAGCTTGTGCTCTATGGCTTACAAAATTTTCTCGAAGATTATTGTGAATCGTCTGAACTCTATTCTTGATAAGTTGGTGTCGCATGAACAAAGTGCTTTTATCCCTGGGTGTAGTATTGTTTAGAACATTACTCTTGCTCAGGAGATGGTTCAGTCGCTGCATAATAAAACTGTTGGTGGTAGTGTTTTGATTAAACTTGATATGGCCAAGGAGTATGATAGGGTGAATTGGGATTTTTTATTGCATGTGATCCGTGCTTTTAGCTTTTCTGATTATTTTTGTCAAATTATTGCTAACTGTGTGCAGTCTCAATGGTTTTCTATTATGATGAATGGAACCTTTAAAGGCTATTTCAGTCTACTAGGGGATTGCGTCAAGGGGATCCTTTTTCCCCTTATTTATTCATCCTCATGGAAGAAGTTTTGACGAGGCTTCTCCGGAAAAATTTTGTGGAAGGTCGGATTGGTAAATTTAGCCATCCTATTGGTGCTCCTTTGGTCTCTCACTTACTTTATGCGGACGACATCCTTATTTTTGCTAATGGGGGTAAGAGGTCTATTCAAAATCTGGTGCATACTCTTGATACTTATAAGAAGTGGTCTGGTCAGAAAATTAGCAGGGTCAAATCTACTCTTTTCCCCTCTAATTTGATCTCGGCATCAAGGAAGAGGAGTTTGTTGAGTCTTACGGGCTTTATTGAAGGTAAATTCCCGGTTACCTATTTGGGTGCTCCATTGGTTTTAGGTAGATTGACAGCTTGGGTTTTTGAACCGTTAATTGATAAAGTGAGGAAAAAAGTTGCCGGTTGGAAGTTCAAGCTGTTATCGCCGGGTGGTAGATTGATTTTAGTCAAGCATGTTTTAACTAATATGCCTATCCACTTATTGTCTTGGATGATTGTCCCATCCATATCTTTATCTCGGATTAAAGCTTTGTTAGTTAATTTTTTTTGGGGTGAGACTGATGGCAAAAGAAAATATCATTGGAGATCGTGGAGTAAAATTTGTTTGCCTACTAAAGAAGGAGGGTTGCGCATGAGAGATCTTAAAGAGGTTCAAAAATCACTCCATATGAAGTTTGCCTTCCGGATTCTGTCTTCTAATAATCTTTGGGCTGATTTTTTACATGCCAAATATCTTCGTCATGGCCATATTTCTTCTTATAAGGCGAGACCGACAGCTTCCATATTTTGGAGATCGATTACTAATGTGTTGCTGGACGTTATGGACAATGTGTCTATTTTGGTGCGTGGTGGGAATGTTTCCTTTTGATTTGATCGGTGGTTGGCTTCGGGCCCCCTTTCGATAAGGGATGATAATATTGTGAACAATGGTCTGCATGTTCAAGATTGTTGGTCCAATAATTTTTGGGATGAGGGCATTCTTAGGGAGCTGGTTGGTGAGGAGATTGTTGAGGAAATTCTTCAGATGCCTACTAATGGTATCCAAGGTCTGGATCTATTTGTGTGGAAACCTTCTGCTAATGGCATTTTTTCTACTAGTACAGCTTGGGAGGTGGTGAGAAAAAGAGGTCAAGAATTACCATAGTATAATTGGTTCTAGCACAAGTTATTACCTAAACGTATCTCTTTTTGTTGGTGGAAAGTTTGGGTTGATTGTTTGCCCGTGGATGTACGGGTCCAAAGTAAAGGTGTGTCTCTTGCCTATGCATGTGATTGTTGTGATCGGAGATGCATAGAAAATATAGATCATATTTTTTCTATGGGGGTCGTGGCTCTTGAGGTCTAGTCCTATGCTAGTATTGCTTTGGGTATCTCTTGTAGGCGCAGTTTACCATAGAAAAATAGAGTAGCTACCTGGTTTTCTTATGCTAAAAAATCCTCTTTTAAAGATACCCTCATTGGCTTAATTCCTTGTATTATTACTTGGTGTCTTTGGAAGAGAAGATGTAAGGCTAGAATGGATGGGAAGCTTGACTCGGCTGTGACTGTTTGGAGAAGTGTTCGGGTGTGGATTAAGTCTTTGGCGGATAACTTTAGTTCGTCTAGTAACTTATCCATGCATGATTTGAAGATTTTAGACGAGTTTAATTTGGATTGGTATCTCTCATGGGATTATGGGATTGGTACGAATAATGGCGCGGAAGTGAAAGCTATTTTGGATGGTCTTAGATTGTGTAAAAGGAACCATATGGTCAATGTGATTATTGAAAGTGATTCTCAAATTGTAGTTGATTGGCTACGCAACGGCAAATGCACTTTATGGTATCTTTGGGATTTTTGGGAGATTTTGCGTAAGGAGCTTGAGGGGTTTAATTTTGTGGTGGCTCATCAATATCGAGAAGGTAATAGTGCAGCGGATTTCCTTGCTAGAGAAGGTGAGAAGGGGATGAATGTTAGGTATGATGGAACCCAGGACTTTCCCTGTTTATTAAAAGGTATTGTGCGGCTGGATTTATTGGGTCTCCCGTATTTCCGTCGTTAGTTGGCCGTTTTTGTTTTGTGAACTAGGCTTGTTTAGTTTGTTTCTGTTATTATTTTCTTCTAGGCTTGTTTAGTTTTTTTTCTATGTCTTGGTTTAGGCCTGTTAGATTTTTTTTTTTTTTTTTTTGTGTGGGGTTTTTTATTAGCNATTTGGGAGGTTTTTTATTTGGTTATCTGTAAACTCCAATATACTTGGCTTGTAACCACGGTTTTCCTCCACCATAAGTAAGAGCTTTTTTAATAAACTTGGAACAGGGCCACTACCATATGGCTTCCGACTCTTCTTAAAAGAAAACAAAAACAAAATTACGAATGTAGACAGTACATTCGAACATATAGTTATATGTATGAACAATTTCGTAGTTTATTCGAACGTTAAAATATTTACGTGCTAATGTATTGTTTTAAAATTAAATTTATATTGTCTGAATGAACTACATTCGAACGTTAATATAGACATGTGAACCTTACTGCTATATAGTTCAAACGTAATCTCTTCTCGTGCAAACAATATGCATTCATGTTTGAATGTATGTGCTTAAGGTTCAAATGTTTGAATATTGAAAATTAAATTTACAAATTTAAATATCTAGACCAAAATACATAATATGATATCAAACAAGAAATTGTAAATTAAAAGATTGTTGAGCACTAAAATACATAAACACAAAATATATTAGTTGACATTGTTCTTTATAGAAAGATAACAAAAAATGACATGAAATGATAAAGACAAAAGTAAAAAATGGATCAGCAGAGTTACAAGTACGCGTTGTTTAAATATGTATGAAAGTCGTCTAAAAACGTGTTGACCTTTTTGTCTTGGATATCTAAACGAGGAGGGTAGCGGGGCTCTACACACCACTACCCCACCCCCGTGTGCCCTCCCCTGCAGGGGTAGCCCCGCAAAGAGGAACCCTAGTGAGGGCGGGGGGCGGGGAGAGGGTTGGCCTTAGTGGGGGTAGGCATATATGTCATAAATCATGTTGGCAAGAAAATCTATTATGCAATAAAACTCGGACTTAAAAATACCAACAATGAGGTAGAGTCTGAGATATTGCTAGTAGGATTCACCTTGGAGTAAATGTTAAAAGCAAAAGAAGTCGACGTATGGGCGGACTCCCAAGATGTAGTTAACAAAGTAACCGGAGAATACCTAGCAAGGGGAGAAAAGGTTAAGATGTACCTACAACAAGTATGGAAAAGGTGTAACGCAGAAGAATTTATTAAGAAGTGTGTAAAGTGCCAACTACACGTGTCAATACCCCATTGCCCATTGGAAGAACTAACATCGATCACCGCATCCTAGCCTTTCGCACGATGGGGGGTCAACATCTTAGGACCCATACCCCCGGGCAAAAGAGGAGTAAAGTTTGCTATCATCGCTATAGACTATTTCACGAAGTGCATGGAAGTAGAAGCCTTGACAACGATTACAACTAGGAACATCACAAAATTCCTTTGGAAATTCATCATATGCCGATTTGGTATGCCTCAAAGCATAATTTCGGACAAATGGATGACAATCCGATTCTGACCATTACCGCGAATGGTATATGAAACTTGGAATCAAAGTCAAATACACCTCTCCGGGTCATCTCCAAGCCAACGGGTAGGTCAAGTCTACAAACAAAACCGTGCTCAGTAGTTGAAGAAATGATTGGCGAGCAAAAAGGGAACATGGGCTAAGGAACTCCCAAGAATCTTATGGGCATATAGGACAACCACAATTGACAGGAGAAATTTCATTCACCATGGCCTATGAGAGTGAAGTGGTTATACTGGTGGGGGTCGGGATATCGAGCTATAGAGTCCAAAGTTAGGATGAGGAGTCGAATAACAAAGGACTAGAAGAGAATCTCGACCTGCTAGAAGAAAGAAGGTAAGACGCAAAAACCAAGTCGGCCGCTTACAAAAGAAAGATGGAGCACTATTTTAATAGAAGGGACAAACCTAGGTCATTCAAAATAGAGGACTTAGTGCCAAAGGTAACGGGAATGATGACGCCCAGAAAAGGAAAACTAGACCCTCAGTGGAAAGGGCCATATGTGGTTGTGGCCAGTCACAGACTAGGATCATACCGCCTCAAGGACATGGAAGGAAAGAAGTTAACTCACTCGTGGAATGTTGGACACCTTAGGATATATTTTTCTTAAGTTTTCTCATGTAACTTGGAAATACAATAAAATTGACTTTCTTTCAAATGTTATCTCTCATGCAATAATCCAACAAACCAAACAGCCAAAAACACCACTTAAAATAATTGTGTTTTCCTTACTAGTGGGATCAAGCATCTCTCCTGCCATCCTCGAAGCGGAGTGTTAGCAACGCTTATGTAATCAAGGTTACCATCGCACTTGGCGATCAAAGGATTACACCACTTGAACAAGTGTGTTGGTCCTTGCCAGTGCGGTCAAGTATCTCTCCCACCATCTTCAAAGCCGAGTGTTAGCAACACGCATGCGATCGGCAGCTGACACTCTTACTCAACGATTAGTAAGGGTTGGACTTCTCCTTTTTTTGAAGGCAACAAAAAATCTTCGCGATATGTATGGGCTTTTCCTAGTGTTTTATTGTTAAGTATAGTTATGATTTTTTTAGCCAATCTGTCTATTCAGAAAATAAATAATAGTTATATCTATCAATATGTATGGTCTTGGAGCATCATTAATGACTTTTCATTAGAGTTCAACTACTTGATTGATCCACTTACTTATATTATGTTAATCTTAATTACTAATGTTGGAATTATGGTTCTTACTTATAGTGACAATTATGTCTCATGATCAAGAATATTTGAGATTTTTTGTTATATGAGTTTTTAGAATACTTCAATGTTGGGATTAGTGACTGGTTCTAATTTGATACAAATTTATATTTTTTGGGAATTAGTTCGTGTGTGTTCTTATCCATTAATAGGTTTTGGTTCACACAACTGGAGGACCAGCACGGTTGAACATCTCTCCCACCATCCTCGAAGCCGAGTGTTAGCAATGCACATGTAATTGGGGTTAACACTCACGGCAATCAAAAGATAACACCACTTGAACAAGTGTATTAGTCCTCGCTAGCAAGGTTGAGCATCTCTCCCGCCATCCTCGAAGCCGAGTGTTAGCAATGCATATGGGATTAGGGCTAACACTCGCACTTGGCAATCAAAGGATATATAAACACCACTTGTACAAGTGTGTTAGTCCTTGCCTGCGTGGTTGAGCATCCTTATTATGCTGATACAATTTAATAGTGCTTGATTTTTACTTATTCCGCTACAGTTTAAGCGTCTATTTCCTTACACATACACTTTCTTGTGATCATTGTATGCTTATTCTGGATCTAAGTCCAAGATGTTGCCGACCAACTAGCACCCTTGGTACCACAAATCCTCGCCAGATCCTTACCAAGGAATAGACTAGGTTCCACACGCTATATTTTCTCCTCATTAAAAAAATAATAATATTTTGATCATTGTCTCCTTTGAAGTACTAAATCTCAAACAACAGGATTAGGGAGTATTAAGATAGAAAATAAATAATAAAATATACTTATTCCCATCAGCTTAAAATTTTGGAACAAGTGATGAT
>QEOT01003825.1:110583-159499 GCA_003123785.1 Pterocarya stenoptera
ACTAATGTTGGAATTATGGTTCTTACTTATAGTGACAATTATGTCTCATGATCAAGAATATTTGAGATTTTTTGTTATATGAGTTTTTAGAATACTTCAATGTTGGGATTAGTGACTGGTTCTAATTTGATACAAATTTATATTTTTTGGGAATTAGTTCGTGTGTGTTCTTATCCATTAATAGGTTTTGGTTCACACAACTGGAGGACCAGCACGGTTGAACATCTCTCCCACCATCCTCGAAGCCGAGTGTTAGCAATGCACATGTAATTGGGGTTAACACTCACGGCAATCAAAAGATAACACCACTTGAACAAGTGTATTAGTCCTCGCTAGCAAGGTTGAGCATCTCTCCCGCCATCCTCGAAGCCGAGTGTTAGCAATGCATATGGGATTAGGGCTAACACTCGCACTTGGCAATCAAAGGATATATAAACACCACTTGTACAAGTGTGTTAGTCCTTGCCTGCGTGGTTGAGCATCCTTATTATGCTGATACAATTTAATAGTGCTTGATTTTTACTTATTCCGCTACAGTTTAAGCGTCTATTTCCTTACACATACACTTTCTTGTGATCATTGTATGCTTATTCTGGATCTAAGTCCAAGATGTTGCCGACCAACTAGCACCCTTGGTACCACAGATCCTCGCCAGATCCTTACCAAGGAATAGACTAGGTTCCACACGCTATATTTTCTCCTCATTAAAAAAATAATAATATTTTGATCATTGTCTCCTTTGAAGTACTAAATCTCAAACAACAAGATTAGGGAGTATTAAGATAGAAAATAAATAATAAAATATACTTATTCCCATCAGCTTAAAATTTTGGAACAAGTGATGATGTCACATGGTATTAGAATAGAGGTCATAAATTCGAATCCTAACTCTACACTCAATCATATTTAATTAAATATTCCACGTGTTGAGCCCACACGTGAGGGAGAGTACTAAGATATAAAATAGATAATAAAATCTAACTATTCCCATCAGTTTAAGCTTTTGGGATAAATGATGATTTTACAGAGAGAAATCTCCAATTTTGAAGCCCCTTTATTCAATTCATGAATCCATTTGAATTTACATGCAGTGAAAGTTTTACAAATATAACTACACTGCGGAATGTGTACTTTTAGATTGTCCACTAGGCTTCATTGCAATTTTAACAGATAGCACAACTACCAGAACCACTAATGCAGCCACAACTAGGTTCATCATTGTCTTTGGCTTCTTCAGATCCCAGGTTAAGCCACCAACCACTAGCTTATAACCTCTATTTAATTCACCTGTAGCATCTGCAACCATGCTACTCTTTCCATCTCTACTGCTCGACTCCTTTTTCTTTGGTGCCTTTTGATGAGGATCTTTGTTACCATGGTCTAAGACACTTTCTTGCACAGTAGTTTTCCCATATGGTCGTTTATCCGCATGACTGGACTTTGAAGCAACTTCTGGAGCAGCCTGTTCTTGAGCATCCTTCTGTTCTTGTGGTTCACTTTTGGGCTTGTGTTGAGAGATCACTTTCGGGAGTCTGACGTAAAGTGTGCCTTTTTCAAACTCTGCAGTGATTTCAGTCGTCTCTGCATTCGATGGGACCGAGATTTCCTTCTTGAAACGCCGATATTTCTGGTCACCAAGCGGGCGTTCGCCGCTCATCCTAAGAATACGATTTGAGGCGAGCTGAACCCTTAATTGCTCCTTTCTAAAATCTACGCCATCACGGTAGATTGTTTAAATTAGAAACACTGCCACAAGTTACGTTAATATTTTCGTGTCTTTTGTGGGTGCTTCAAGCTAGGTATATATCTCGCATGTGTTGAAAATTTTACTTTTTGTGTGTTTCTAAAGGTTTGTCTTTTTCTCTTTTCAATTGATCCATAACCCAACACTCTTCCTCAAGTACTGAAACAATTCTAGCGTCAAAATATCAAGTAAACATTATTAAAATAATTACAATACACAAATCTTATTTAAAAAACATAATAAAAATGCAGAATAACTTGAGGGGTAACCAACCACGTCCCCTGGCCATTGGAGACTCATACGTGAGTCTCCACGACCGTGAAAGATTCACGACCCTTTGTTGGGTCTCCATCCAATTCTTGTCATCGGCTGTTCTGTAGATAGTATAATCATGGAGATCTAGTACAATAGATCCTCTCAAGATCATTATATTGATACCATGGCCATGGTAGAAGGTCCATGCGGTGTGGTTGTAGGTCTTCAATGGCCTGGGTTAGTTATGAAAGACCAACAACAAGATCAGAGAACTACAATCTAGCCATAGGTCTTCTTCTTCCATGGTGTGTCCATATAGACCAAGCTTTGGAGACCATAAGTAGCTAGGCCTTCGGTAGTTCACACGATGAACATGTATTACCACATTAGTTTATACTATCATCATAAAACATGTATATCAGATTATAAAGTTTGTTGTTATATAAAATATATATGAAATATCATGCCAAATTACATCAATTTATAAGTATTATTTTTTAGTTTTGAAATTCTCCTTGTAGGCCTAGCTAGCTGTCCTTTCATTACTAACAAGCTGATATTGGAGCAAGGCTTGTCTTGCTCGGCCAAGTCATAGAACTTTGAACAAAGTAAAAAACACATATTAAGATATCAAATAAATAATAAAATTTATATTTTTCTATCAGTTTAATCTTTTGGAACGGATAATGATTTTATATGATATCAGAGCATACAGAAGTCCTGAATTTGAATCCTGACTTAACACTCTATTACATTTAATTAAATATTTCACGTATTGGATCACTCATTGAGAGAGAGTCTGGCCTACACGTGAGGAAGAGTATTAAGATATTAAATAAATAATAAAATCTAAATTTTCTTGTCAACTTAAACTTTTAAGACAAGTGGTAATTTTACAATAACTATAAACACTCTAGGGATGAATTAATGAAAAATAAACTCACCTGGCAGGTAAAGGATTAAAGTGTCGCATTCCTCCTCTTTAGCCCACTCCATTTGAGGTTCAAAATCCTCATAAACACGATCAACTACTGGTGGCTTGGCATCCATCTTAACTTAAGTTTCTTTTATGATGAGTTGGCTATTGATCTATTTGTTCTGATCACAACTTCCAAATGAACTCAGGCATGACGTTGAGTTTTATACACATGAAGGGAAGCTAGCTAGGCTGGTTCTTACAATGTGATCTCATCATGAGCTTGTGTTTTCTTTGAATTTCGTTATTCCCTTTTCTTGTTTGCGTAGAGGTAAGAAAACAAATATCCCTTGTTCACGTAGAGGCAATTACTTCATGCACGGGGAAAGTGAAGGTTCTTTCTTTGTCGCCTTCTGGAAATCTTCTTATCAGAATATCTTCCTTGGAAGAAGAATTCCGAAGTTAATTGGGGGACACGATTCCCCAGCTTATCCGTACTCGATCGGATGTTACCCGCCAATTACATGCAAAGAATCTCTGGTGCTTCCAAAACTTTGAACGTACAAGCTGGTGACAAGTGGAATATATAATTGACTTCAAATAATAATAATAATTATATTATTATTAGATAAAGGACTACTTTTGGGACCAAACTTTTGATTTTTTAAAACAAAACCAATTTTCGATAATTTTTAGATTTCTAAGAACTACGCTAAATTTTTAATATCCAGGAAAAGTACATTATGGTTTTTGAAAACCAAATTGTAATACACGTGTTTTACACCATCAATTGTATGGATGATCTATAGTAACAAAGAGGCAACATTAGTTGTCCTGGAAAAACTCTGATGCTTAAGTGAGTAACGCAATATGAGAATAAACGTATATATAAAGATGAAGATGATATTTGTTACCCCTCGTAGGTAATTTATAGAAGGACATGAACATGGCATATCCTTCATGATTCCTTGTGAACCGGGGAGAATATGTTCTGCTTTGTAGGAGTTTTCTCCTTTAAGATGATTACATACAATTGTGGGTCATATCTTCAACTCTTTGGGAGTTATTTGCCATGTGGTTATAGTTATGGGCTCTCCATTCATAGCCATTTCAACCCGAAACTAAGGCTTTGGGCCAGTTGCTTAGTCATGGGCTTGGTGGCCCACGGGATCCAAATATTATCTCTAGTTATCCCACTAATTTTCTTTGTGCTGGTACATGAGAAATTAAGCTTTTAATTTTTTATGATCCCTGCTTACCCCGCTAGTTTAGGGGCGTGCGCCTGTGCTTTCCCTTACCTGGCTGGGCTCTACAATAGGGGGTATGGTCAAGCTCATAGCCCTTCTTTTTTTATTTGGACGAACGTGGCTTATGTCAGCGATAACCATTCCCACTAATTAAATGATTTTCAAAAGAAATGGCAATAGTCGGCATAGTCATCCTTTCCATTTCCCAAGAACCCTCATGATTACTCTTTCTGATTCTTCTTGATTCGCTCACTTTTGCCCACACCCCCTTTCTTTCGTATGCTCCTTCCTTTCGCATTTTCTCTTCTCACTTCCAGCGCATTTCCTCCCCTTTCACATTGCCCTTTCTTTCTTCCTGCATATTTCCTTTGTCATTTTCCACCCAAGACTTCCCTCTTTCTTCAATGGCTAACCGTGGTTCTTCCCGTACCCCTGTCCAGTCTTCCGGCCCATCTCTGGCTAAGAGCTCCCCTCATTCAGCTGCTGAATCTTCCCTCACTCTAATCCAGACCTACTTTGAGGGATTTTTTTGGTGCACTACTCTTTTCGAGAAAGATTTAGTGAAGCTGAGGAACACTTATCATATCCCCGATTCAATGAAGCTTTCCCTTTCTCCCACAAGATGTGTTGATAAACAAGGGTACGCCGGCGACATGACCCTGACAGAGAGTGCCCTGACGCACGTTCTGTGACTTCATTTCATCAAGCCCGCTCGTGACGTCCTGCATTTTCTAAAGCTAGCCCCCGCCCAACTTCACTCACACACTTGGCGTGTTTTGATGTGTCCTTGTGTGGTTTTCCGCATGGTCTTGGAGTCCTTGGGAGATTCTTACCCCAATTTTAATAGCGAAAGAGGTCGTTTCTTTTTAAGCAGTGAAGCCGTTGGCATGAAACGTTTGCAGTTTTCGGATTAGGTCCCAACGCTTGGCAGCTTTTGAGCCTCGTTATTCCAATGCCAAGCAGTGGCAGAATAACTTATTTTTTATTTCTAGTACCAATTAGGAGTACCTGGCTGATGAGATGCACATTCGGGACTACCTAGTCCGTGCCAACTTGGAGAGGGTTCCCAACGACAAGAGCTTACTGTTGGACTTGATTGACAAGGAGCATTCCCGTGTCAACATTGTCCTTAATTGGGCGAAAGAAAATGATAAGAATGGCTTGGCAACGGAGGACTTGCACTCCACCACTAACGATGACAGATTGTTGGTGACCCTCCACCGGTCCCATGTCCAGGGTCGCAAACTCAAGATTGCTATGCCCCCACAACCCCCGGCGAAGCATTGCTCCACCAGCTTGGGGGAAAAAAGGAAGACTTTTGCAACTGGCAGTTCATCACCTAAACGCCCCCATGGCGGTGTTGATGCGGGCGAGGTTGCCTTACTCGACGAGCAGAGGTGGATCAAGACGTGCGTTGTGATCCCAACCTTACAATTGGTGAAGATGCTTTGGATGCTCCCTCTGTAGAGAAAACACCCGGAACTTCGCTGGTAACAGTCTCTCCCCCTTTTTTGCCAGGTCTTGGCAACCTTCCTGGGCTCATGGGCCAAGCCCTCGCAGACCTGGCAACAGCTTTTGATTCTGACTTGCCCGCCATGGGCTCTAAACCCATGGACATGCCGCCGTTCAAGCTTCCTTCTCTTCTTTCTCGACCTCAACGTCCAGTGTCGGCGACCTCTTGGCGGATATGTATAGTGCCTTTTCTATGGGCTTGGCTAGAGCTGGGGCGCCTGAAGCTGTCTCACTTGGCGGCGCCCAGCCCAACGCTAAAGACGACCGTGGGGAGCAAGGTTATACCCCGAGTTCACTCCCCCTACTATTTTATGGGGGTGAGACACCTACTTCTGACCACGAGAGGGTCTCAATCCCTTCTCCCACTCCCTCCATGTTTGACGGTGAGGAGGATTCCCCCACTCCCCCTGAAGATGGTGGGTCTTCCTTAGAGGATGGTGGCATTGGATTAAGGGGCATGGGCGATGAGAGTTTGGGTGATGCTGAACTTAAAGGAGAGGTTATTGGCTCGGGGACACTTGCAGCTGAGTTGGGGGATTCGAGCACCCCCTCCGTACTCTCCTTCCCCTTCGGAGTCAATCATGGAGATGTCAAAGCACTTGAAGGCCATGCTTTCTCCAGTACTGTGTTTTCTTCTGCTTAGCATACTTACTTTTATGTTGGGGCACCTTCTTAATCTTTGCTTGTGTAAGGTGTTGATGAGTTGGCGGCTTGGATCATGGGTGAGCATGCCAAACTGGAGCATGTGGTTAAGGAGCGGTGAAAGTTTGGATATTACGAAAGAAGGAGATGGCCAATGGGCACATCCGCAACTTAGAGACTAAACTTGAGTTCCTCCGTGATGAAGTATGTGAGCTTCATGGCGAATTGCTTCTAGCCCAATCTATCCAGGCGTGCGACAGTTTCATCTTATAACAGGTGTCAACGTTTAATGAGGCCCTGGCTGCCTCCAAGCAATCACAGGCGGACGCCGAGCGACGATCCCAAGAGTCTGCTCGAGCATTCACTACTTTGGAGGAGAAGCATAAGGGACTTGCCCTTGAACTAGCGAAGGAGAAAGCGTCGCCCGTGGAGGAACGCAGGCAGTTCAACATCCAACTGTCTAAGTTGAAAAGGGATTATAAGGGAGTGCGGTCCAGATTTGTTGCCTATAAAGAGGTGCGGGAGGACAGTGATGCTGCCCAGGACAAGATAGCTCAGAGTCTGCTGCACCTGAATGATACTGCTAAAGAGCATAAGCAACAGTTGGGAGAGTTGGGATTGCAGTTAGCTTCGGCCAACGGGGACTTGGTTCATTGGCACCCTTAGTTGACCGCCGCCCCGTCCCTTTGGGTATGGCCACGGGGCTGGTATGTTTCTTTTGTGAGCCTACCTACTAGCTAACCCTCGTACCAACCTGTCGAAGCTGAACCTGAAACAGTTTGAGCCTGATCAAGTGTCCTACTAATTCGTGGACATTTTGGGGCACAAAGAAATTCTTGACACGTTCCCATATCCCCTACCGCCGAAATGAATTTTTCCTTTACTTGTGATGAATGTTGGCCCCTGTTTTGGGCTTTGCGTAATCTTTGGGTGTTGTATTTGAACAACTTATTTCTTTCTTGGACCTTGAATTGGCCTTTTCTTTTGTATGTAATTTTTGGATTGGTACTGAATAATTGCACTTCTTTGTTACTCCATGTGGTTTTTCTTTTGCTTCTTGGTAGCTTAGTTCATTTGTTCAGTCATCTGTTATAGATTACTACTTGCTGAGGGGGCTAGCCAATAGCTGGCTATGGGGTCTTCTGGCTCCCACTTCCTTATGCTTGCCTCATGAGTTGTACTCAAGTTTGATAGGTACTCGTTAAGAGGTCTTGGGGTCATCTGACCTCCACGCCTTTGTTAGTTGCACCGTGAGTGTATCACTCGATCTTTGGTGGTTGACTGTTAAGTGCACCTCGAGTGTGTCACTCGACCTTTGGTGGCTAACTGTTGAGTGCACCGTGAGTGTGTAACTCGACCTTTAGTGGCTAACTATTGAAAGGGTCGTGGGGTCTTCTAACCTCCACGCCCGCCTCGGTTGCACCGCGAGTGTGTCACTCGACCTTTGGTGGCTACCTATTGAGTGCATCGCGAGTATGTAACTCGACCTTTAGTGGCTAACTATTCAAAGGGTTGTGGGGTCTTCTAACCTCCACGCCCGCCTTGGTTGCACCGCGAGTGTGTCACTTAACCTTTGGTGGCTAACTGTTGAGTGCACCGCAAGTGTATAACTCGACCTTTAGTGGCTAACTATTCAAAGGGTCGTGGGGTCTTCTAACCTCCACGCCCGCCTTGGTTGCACCGTGAGTGTATCACTCGACCTTTGGTGGTTACCTGTTGAGTGCACAGGGAATGTGTAATTCGACCTTAGGTGGCTAACTGTTGAAAGGGTTGTGGGGTCTTCTGATCTCCACACCCGCCTTGGTTGCACTGCGAGTGTGTAACTTAACCTTTGGTAGCTAACTGTTAAGAGAGTCATTGGGTCTTCTGACCTCCATGCCTACCATCTTTATCAACCTTGATAGGTGGAGTTTACAGGCTTGTCAATTATGTTAGCTAGGCTAGACCCAGTTCAAATTATTAAATATATTTAATAATATTAGTACCTTTCCATCAAAGAATTTTATAGACATTTTTTACAAGAAAAAACCTATCTGTAAGCTCTTTTTTTTTTTTATAATATTTGTAGGCTCACACATTGACACATTCAACACACTATATTGATTTGGAAGCTTTTTTTATATCAATTAGCATTAAAAAGTATATATAAATGTTTTGATTTATTGTATAACCAAATATATTTCACATCAAGTGGTGCGTTTACACACCCATTTGTAAATTAGTAGGAGTGAGCCACGTGACAACAACCTTTGTATCCATGTATGAAGGGCCAAGGCTAAGAAATTGCTAAACTAGAAGAATTATTTTCAAACCTCCGTTATTTCTCCTCAAGATTCTGATAATTTGAACAAATCATATGGATGAAATTTTTCATTGTTTCGCAGCTTTCGACGTTCCTTATCTTCGTCCAAGCCTTTTTCATTAATTGATTTATAACAAATTCAGAAAAGAGAGATATCTCTCAGTCCATGCCGAGGGCATGCCCTAATTCTCAGTTCTCACCATGGGTCCATTGGAAGTAAGGAGACAAACTCCTCCTCCTCCATGAACCTTTATGCCCATTTGAATATTTATTTGTGAATATTTATTCAAAATTATTTGTATGGTAAAGAAATATTTATTCAAAATTATTCAAAATTATTTGAATATTTATTTAGAATATATGTAAATAGTAGTAAATTATTTGTGAATAGTAGTAAAATAATTTAAATTAAGATGTTTTATTAGGTTTTGAGAAATGTAAAGAAAAAATTGAATAAAAATATTATAAAGTTAAAAAAATATTTGAATATAATTTTTTTTTAAATTTTAGATTTTGAAAAAGTTGTGTTTTCTTTTATGTTTTATTTGAGAGTTTGAAAAATTTATAATGATTAGATAATGATTAGAGAAAAAAGTTGAATATTTGAAATTGAAAATATTTTATATTTAAGTGATATTTGAAAATAAAATATTTGAGAATATACGAGACTAAGTGAGAACACTTGAATTCCCAAGCGGCCAGTTAAACAATTGAATTTGGAACCTTCATCAAATTCTTTGAAATCCTGAAAGGCTTTTCCAGATATCAAGCACACTAGTTTTTTTCATTGAATTTGATGAAGAACAAATCTAGTTTGTTCATCACTAATACTTTAGGAGTAATGCTATTCTAAATTTCTAAGATCTCCACACCACACATTATTTATGTGTCATAATTTGATTTGAAAGATAAATTTTAAAATTTGAATCTTATAAATCAAATCTTACTATTTAAATGATGTGAATGGTGTGTGATCTACACACGGACTTGATAATAAAATAACTCATACTTCTAACACACAAAATCATGTATGTAAATATCATTGTGTAAAATATACTTGTAATCCTAATAATTCCCTTATTTTTTCCCCTCAAATTAATCACATAGTTTTTAAGGGAAACAATTCCCATTGGTCGTGCTCTTGGTCATAGCCAAACAATGAGCCGTCATTGGAAATCATCCAACGGCATTCCGAATGACACCTCTTATGATCTCTACCATCCGAGTACGCATCGAAATGATACCAACTGGAGTTGTCCCATCGCACATTGCAGTAAAACAACGTTGTACCCCAGAAATTGACAGAGAAGCTCCATTCGGTCTCGAACCCATCTTCCAGGACAACATTGCCAACATCATTGTCTTTGGATCCACAGTGGATGTTCATGCTTCGCCCATCTCCAAGCCTGTTAATGACATGGATATGCACTTTTGCATTAGCACTTGACACAAAATGCAACAACAACAAAAGCATTACAAAGCTATATAAAGAGCTCATTTCAATAATTATTTATATATATTAATTGGGCATCAAAAGAAAAAGATGTTAGGTGTCAGGTATATAGTTTTCGTTTTATATATGGAACAAAAGAGACATGTTCTTTGGCGACATACTCTCTTATCATCATCACAAAGAAATGACAACCTACCTCTCTTTAATTGCTTCTTTATATATATATATATATCTACTCCATATATAAAGAATAATGCTACTTGTCCCGACATTTTTTTTTCTTTCTTACTTGGTGATTAAGTAAGCATTTTTTAATGATGTTATGAATAATGAAAAAAAAAAAGCCAAATGGCCTTATCGAAACCCATCCTTAGGCTATACCCTCAGTGGGTGTAGCATTACTCATATTTAAAAGCATATATCCACACGTGAATAGTGGATTTTGTTTGACTGAGAAAATTCCCTCCTTGTCCTTAGATTTGTGAATAGTTTGTTTGATGAAAAGTTACGTTTTTGTCCTTGAAGGTTTTTTTTTTTTTTTTCTAAGCAAGCTTGCATATATTATAAAATAATAAGCTATAGATTTTGGGATGGATCCTTTCCACTATCAAGAAACAACAGACATCTAGATAATAGATCAGAAGGTATACAACCAAAAGCAAGGTTGGTTGCTGCCCATTGCGCCACGAAGTGCTCACATCGATTTGCAAATTGATGAATTTTGGCAAAGTTCCAAAGCTTATGAGGGGCAGAGATATGCTTGATATCTTCAATGATGGGGTCAATGTGCCAGTGCGAAGAGGTTTCTTTGTTGTCTATGGCTTCTATTACCAGCTACTAATCACCCTCCAAGATTGCCATTTCTTGTTGCCATTGGGAGGCTATTTTCCTGGTTATGAGAGCTGCCTTAGCTTTAGCTACTAAGGGATTGGAGGTGAGAAGCTTTTCTGTTTGGATTTCCAAAAATTTTCCACTGTGATCCCTACAAACTGCTAAAGCCACTAAGAAGGAATCTCTGATTACTGCATCAAAAGAGAAACTCTAGAAGTTATTAGGAGGAGTCTTCCAACTGTCTACCTGGCTTTCCTTTTTTGCTTTCCATGCTTCCTTGTATTCCTGGTATATTCTGTTTAACTGAGTTTTTACTGGTTCGAGAGAGAAGGAAGTGTGATTATGGAGTATTTCATTTCTTTGCTTCCAGATGAAGTCTAAAATTATCACAGCAAATAATTGAAAGTGATGTGCTTCTTCCTCTCGCAATCCCAGTTCTTTAGTTGGAGAAATGATCATTTTTATCCAATTCGTTATCGACTGAATTGGCAGGGTTTCCAGCTTCAGTGACCATGAGCTTTGATACCACAGAATCCTTACAATTGGGCACTTTAAGAATAGATGGAGTGGTGTTTCTTCTTCTTGGTTTCATAGAAGGCATTCTTGTGATGGAGCTTTTTGGATAACTTCTTTAATTCTTGAGCTGGTAGGCAGTATATTCCATTGAAATTTCTAAAGCAGTAGCTTATGTCGATCTTGGGTTTCCAGTTTCCATATGCTTTTGTAGATGTTTAGTGTGGCAGACTGTTGAACTTTCTCCTGGTTGTTGATTACCATTTGGTAAGCTATTTTAATAGAGAATTCACCTGAGTTGCTCAGGGTCCAGATTATTTTGTCATGACTCTGAGTAAAGGAAGGCAGTGGTATTTTTCATATTTCAGTTATACTTTCTTCATCAAATAGCTCTTGCATTTTTTGGATATTCCATGATCTAGGGATATCAGTGAGGAGATCTGAAACTTTTAAATATGGATGAGCCTCTTCCATTCCTTGTAGTGACTTAGGCTTGAAACTGCTCATTGTGGGAATTCGTGGTTGTGACCATATATGAATCAAGCCTCCATTACTAATCTAGTAGCACCTTCCTTAATTTTTTGAGTGTGTCTCTTGTTTGCAATATTCCTTTCCATAGGCTTCAGTCCATCTTTTTCAAATTTGTTTGCTAGAAATCCATGCTATTGATATATTTTGCAGATAAAATTGCATTCCAGAGTGTATCTTGTCCTTTGCTCATTTTCCATCCTCTTTTTGCTATCATCGCTTGATTCATGTTTGCCATCTGTCTAATTCCAAGACCTCCAAGAGCTTTTGGCTAGCATATGAACTTCCAAGATTTGAGAGTTAAGTTGATGTCTATCTTTAGGGAAGCCCCACCAAAAATTTTTAAAGCTTGTATCAAGTGCCTTGCATAGTGATTTGGGGATTTTAAATGAAGCCATGAAGTAAGTTAGGATGATACTTACAACCGTTCTTATCAACATTGTTCTTCCCGCTTGAAAGAGCAGCTTAAGTTTCCATCATTCTAGTTTCTTTTCCACCTTACTTTGTCAAAGCTGCTTTGTATGGTAGCCACTATTTAATTATTGTTTTGGCTTCATGACTAGAATTTCTTGTGATGAAAATGGAGGATTTTTGCATGTTGAGTTTTTGGCCTATCTAGTGTTGGTACTTGTCGAGACTCTATGATATTGTTTTTGTACTTCTTTCTGTTACTTTTGCAAAAATAATCGTTTCATCCCGCAAAAATAAGATGAGAAACTGGATGACTGTTTGTGCTGATTTTGACTCCTTCCATTTCACCTTGCACTTTTACCTTTAAGAGGATTCGTGATAATGTTTCCGTCACCAATATGAATACGAAAGGCGATATTGGGTCACCTTATCTTAGTCCTCTTTGAGCATTAAAAAACCCCTTGGGAGAACCATTAATTAATATAGAATAGGTTGCTGTCGTGATGCATTCTTTGACCAAGTTAATCCAGACTATATTGTAGCCCAACTGCTTCATTACCATGAAAAGGAAATTTCACTCCACTTGATCAAAAGCCTTTTCCATATCCAGTTTTATGGCCATCAAACCTTTTTTTCCCGTCCTTTTTTTAAGGTGATGAAATAGCTTATGTGCAATTATTGTGTTTTCTTTTATATTACGTCCAGGAACAAAAGTTGTTTGCAATGGGGAAATGATGCTACTCAATGTGACTTTGAATCGGTTGGCCATAATCTTGGTGATGATTTTGTAGATGACATTTGTGAAGCTAATGGGGTGGTATTGGCTCGGGTTGTTTGAACTTTGAATTTTTGGGATGAGTGCAATGTTTGTGTGGTTGATCTGTCTCAACAATTTTCCACTTCTGAAGAAAGTTTGCACTATACGAATGACATCTTTTTTGATAATATGCTAATAATGCATAAAGAATAGTGTTGTGAATTTGCCTCAAGCCCAAATATTTCTTCCTCAGTTGGTACCACTTGAAGTGCTTTATTTTCTTGATCTGTTACTTGCCTCTCAAAAAGGTTGTCCAAATTGTTTGGGAAGCTTAGATTTGAAAAGAAGTAAAGGGATCTAAAATGAGTTATGAAAGCATATTCAATTGTGTTGGAGTCTGTAGACCAATTACCTGGACTCAGCTTGATAGAATCTATGGAGTTCCTCCATCTTCTAATTGTTGTTGAGAGATGGAAGAATCTTGTATTGAGATCTGTTGAAGTGAGCCATGAGATTCTTGATTTTTGCTTCCAAAGTGTCTCTTCATTTTTTTGTTGTTGGTGAAGGTTTTGCTACACTTGTTTCTCTCTCTCTCTTGATTATATCTGTCTGCTGGGTTACTTTGGATTTCCAGTAATTCATTTCCCAATCTTTGCATATTAGTCAGAATTCTTCTGAAGTGAGTCTTGTTCCAAAGCTTGAGAGCATCCTTTGTTACTCTAATTTTCTTACAAAGAATATATGTCGGGTTGCCCTGGAAGTACTATTCCAAGCTTCTCTGATGATATTCTGGCTAAGTGGTTCATGAATCCAGAAGGCTTCAAATTTGAATGAGGATGGTTTACGGGCATTTCTGACTGTATGCAGTAAGAGCGGGTGGTGATCCAAGGCTGAAGAAGTCAGGTGCTACAGCATGGCATCTAGGAAAAGTATTCTCCATTCTTGGTTGGTTATTACTCTATCCAGTCTTTCTCTGATTAATGCGGGCCCATGTCTATTGTTGGACTAAGTGAGCTGAGGGCCCGTGAAACCTATGTCAATAAGTCTGTGTCTATTCATCAACACTTTCAGTTCATTGCCTTGATTATTAGAGATTGGACGCCCACCATATTTCTTGCTTTGATTGGTTATATCATTAAAGTCACCTATACATATCCACAATCCTTAGAAAGATTGATGCACTGAGTCCAGGAGACTCCAGAAGTTTGCTTTTTGATTCCAATCTGTTGGTGCATATACAAAGGTAATTAACCATGGATGATGAGGAGGATCCGAATACACCAAAGTAGAAATATCATTCATATTCACATTGATCGGTTCGATTTCTACACCCGGTCTCCACATTAGTAGTAGTCCCCCTTTTTTACACGATACTGAAAAGTGCACAATATGATGGAAACCTAAGCTATGTACAATAGGTAGGGTGTGGTCTTCCGTCACCAAGGTTTTCTATAGAAAACTACATTTGGATTATATTTTCTAAAATTAGCCATTAAAGTTTGAATTGCCTTGGGTTAGTCTAGGCCCCTGCAATTCCAAGAAATTGTCTTCATTCCAATGGAGAGGCATCTTGAAGTAGGCCTCTTGAGCTTGTTTGGATTTTCCAGGAGTGGATGGAGTCAACCTTGTATATGGGGTCATGTGGGCCTTCCCTTTAGATTTCTTCTTTCCCAAATGGCCAGACTGCATTTTCAATAATGTATGTTGCAAAGAAGTGTCTTCCATGATCTAATCATTTTCCATTGCTTGATCATCCATCTGTTTATCTATCTTCACTGTGGACCAATGATATATTTTCCAAGGCTAGGCATTTCCATCTAGGAAGGGTTCATGAAGCCTTTTTTTTGGTGAGCTTTCTTCCGCTAGATGTTCTTGAGTGAGGCAAGCAATGTTCTTTGCTAGTTGGTCACAATTCAGAGGCTCAATTGGGGTCATTCTTCATTTGGGATTGGGTGGTGGGGTTGGGTTTTGATGGACAATTACAGTCCCAGATTGCTAGGATGGAAGAGGACTAGTTTATTGGAGATTGATATGGGGTGGGGTTAAGGGTTTTGCATTACTGGGCACAAGGGAGAAAGCTGAGGATTCGGGGTGATGTGTATTGCATGAGGGGGCGAATATGTATGGGAGTCACAGGACATTGCATGGGGATGGGGTCACTTTGATTGGTGGCTTATTCTTGCTGGGCTTACTTCTCAAAACTAGAGGGGGGAAGGTGAAAGTTGGTGGGTTAAAATTAACAAAGAAAGTAACGGGATTTTGTGGTTCTAGATTATGAGGCCCAGTAACTAGCTCCTGGAGTTTGAAAGCTGAGGGTGGACTTGAGAAGTGTTTTGGGCTTTCATGATAGGGCCTGATGGATGGGCTTGGGGTGAAAGGTGAGGAGTCCGAAACACTTATAAAGGACTGGGCCCTATTTCTTCCTTTATCAGCATCAAGGGGCCTTATTGAGTTAATAGAATTAAGGAAAGAAAATGGCTCACCTTCTTGGGCCGAGAGAGAACTTGATGTTATTGTGGTCCATATTTTGTCCTTTGTTCTTGATATCCCTTCATAACCGTGTAGATTTGTCTCCATTGTGCCTTCCAGGGGGTATACTGTCTTGGTGCCTTGATGTGAAGCTTGATGTTGGAGTAAATGTAGCCACTTTACCAGGGATCATGCTTTCAGATTCAGTGCTCAAATTGAGGGATTTACTCCCCCCTGTTTGTTGAGGGTAATCTGCAGAGTGGTTAGGCTATACTGTGATGCTCTTAAATTCAGTTGGTGAAGTAATTAAGGAAGGTGGCGTGCTATAGTTTAACAGTGTAGTCAATCGGTGAAACAGGATTTTCTGGTTCGAATTTGTGGTATTGTTCTAAGTCGACGCCGATGGTGGGAAGAATTGGTGTATTTCCTTCGCCGGAGCTTCGAACTCTTCACTGTTGCCACTGGTAACTTCTCCAGGATTAGAAAAATGCAACTTGTAGCTCTTGTTTAGTGTTTCATCATAAATTAAAATCTCATTTCCTTTCGAAAGTTGTTCATCCTGCTGAGTAGCCTTGTTGGTTTCTACCATGGGATTGCTTGCTTGTTCCTGCCTGCTATTTGTTTGTCGAAATTCCTGAGTGGGTGTTGGGTTAATATACTCATATCTTAGCCAAGGTCCATATACTAGCTTAGTAGGGGGGTGCTCGTGGTAGTTACAAAAAAATATGTGAATGGCCTACTCAACCACATGCATAACAAAAGTTAGATAGGCATTGATATTTCAGAGCAATCCATGTTTCTTTGTTTCCCCTTCTTGGCATCATAAAACTTTGTTGTAGTCATTGAGTAATGTCTAATTCTACCCTTAGTCTGATAAATTTACGCCAAGCCACTCCAATGAATGGGTTCTCTTCTACCATAAGTAGATTTCCTAAGACTTTCCCTACATTTGTTGCATTTCTAACAGTCATGTAATCTAGAGGGAAACCATGAATCTAGATGGTAAAAGTGGAGTGTTGAAAGCTTATTTCCTCGAGTTTAGATCCTGGAGACCATGGTTTTAGAATTAGAAGATAACCTCTAAAATTCCAAGGTGCTTGGTGGAGTTTTCTGAGCTTATCTTGAGGAGATTGGAATGTAAATAGGAACTTGTTGGCTTCTAGATCTTCTGTTCTGAATTGCTGTGTGAAATTCCATGTCGCTCGAATGTTGGAGTGGATTGCCTGGTTGCTTAGAGGCCTGTCTGCTACTAATTTCCCTACTAAGATTAAACCTGAAGTTTTCTTTACTATCTCTGGTGCAGGTAAGAGGTCTAAGTCTTGCCATGACAGAGCTTCCGTTTGAGTGATTAAAGTTTCCATATCCATCTTTACAAAGTTGGCAGATCCTCTTCTGGAATGTTTCCTTAGGGGGATTGTTTCTGTTAGTAGGGTGATAAAAGGGAGAGACACTATTGAAGTGTGGAGAGACCGGAAAAAACCGTGGACTATTATTAAAAACAATGAAACCTTGAAGTTTGTTAGTAGTTTGCGTTTGATGCAAAAGTTACCTTTTGTCCTTGAGATTTGTGTTTGGTGAGCAAAGCTACCTCTTTGTCCATGAGTGAGTTATCTTCTAGTCAGTCAACTGTTTATCTCCAAATAACAGTCCTCCAATGAGTGAGTGCCACGTAGGCGTCTCACTAGTTGGTACCATGTGCCCCCACTGCAGGAGATCACACACGGTGACCATCCCTCATCCCCTCTCCATCCCGACGCATAGAACTCACACAAGGAAGATTAACCACCACTCTCTCTGCTTCCTCTCCGTCGTTGCTTCCATTACTACTGGCCCCCTCTTCTGATTCTAGTATGGAAACCCCCCTTTCCAAAAACATTAGGGCCAACTACTCTAGCTGTGACCCTCGTGTTTGTCTTACTCGACTAGATCAAGAAACCCTAACGACTGATGTTCTCTACCAATGTCGCCGACGACGTCTTTCTGGCATAAACCTAGTGCCATCGACGACGGATAGACTCTCTGGTATGCCCTTTTAAGCTTATTCTCTAGACTCTATGACTTGATCTGAGATTGCAATTAGTTAAGATGATTTTGGGTTTGGTTGTGGGTTTGATGCCATTGGATTATGGGTTGATTGTTGGCATTGGATTGTGGTTTGATGCCATTGGATTGTGGGTTGATTGTGGATTGTGGTTTGATCCTGGTCTGGAGCTTTTGTTGGATTGTGGTAATGCAGACTTGGGAATTCACGGTAATTAAATGATAGAAGAAGTATTTGTTTTCACAGAAACTTCATATATAGCTTAATGAATTACATGATAACAAATTGAACAAGTAGAACAGTACAAGACTCAAAATAAGATATTTTGTATAGAATATTAAGAACTATACCTGGAAATTTTCAGCAGCTTTAGGGTCTCCAGGATTTTTGTTTGGGTGCACTGACCTTGCCTGGAAAGAACATATAAGATATTTTCTAACCGAAATATTTTACTAGTATTTTTCTTCTAGATTCAAGATATGATAATTTTAAAGTATCTAGAGAAAAACAAATTAAAAAGGTCTACTTGTTGTATTAGCAGGTTGAAATGTTGTATTCACTATGACTCAAAAAATGGCAATTGGGAGTGGTTTATCTGGTTCCCCATGAAGCCAAATTTGATTGCCAATCTGTGGTCTAAAGCTTGCCCTTTACCCTTCTATTGTCATATTTGTTAATAGTTTTTCAACTCAAAATAAACCAAATGCCTTGAAAAGAAAGTTGAAATATTGCAATAGTAGCTCAAACATACACACACACAAACAATAGCAAACTGGTTCTAATCCGGTCTAAAAGCAAATAAAATTGCGTGTCAAGCAAACTATGACTTTTTAAAGCACAAGTTATCAACTCAAACTCAGCCCAAATCACGAGCTAATGAAGTGTAATATTCCCTTTACAAAACCACTAGGTGTTATTAGCTAGTTTTGTGACTTGTGACATAGATGTTGGACATGTTATGGAAATCACAAAATGGTTTCTAGAAATGGTTTGTTGGATTTTGTGACTTGTGACAAGTTCAGTTTTCCAAAAATGGTTTGTTGAATTAAATGGTTTGTTGGTTTCAAAATAGTTTCCTGATATGATAGTGCTTACTTTCTTCTCCATTTTCTAGAAAATGACAAGTTCAGGTTTTCATTCCATGCAAATTTTTTGGACTGCAAGAGGGGAAGACAAAGTTAGTTTGGAGAGACCATTGTGCTCTTGTAGCATGCAACCAAGCTACAAATTTCTAGAAAAACTAATAATTTTGGTAGAAGATTTTACAATTGTTCAAACTACTAAATCAATAAACAATGTGGCTTTTTTGAATGGATTGATTTTCAAAGTAAACAAAAAAACTACTGTAAGATGACGTTGGAGTTAGCTCAGCGAAGGAACAAGAGGGTACTTCATGAACACCTAGGCATTGAGCATCCAAATTTAAAGCAATGGAGAAGAAGTACAAGGGAATCTTGAAAGTATTGATCTTGTCACTGTTATTTTTTATGGTAATTGGTACTGTAATTTTTATATTTTCGGAAAACTACAATGTATGCCGGCCAGTACTACAATGTAATTTTTTTAACACTTTTTCAATTGAATGTATTGAATATGTGGTGAATGTAATAGAAATTTTGTACATGTGGTGAATACATTGTGGATAACAGAATTACATAAACAATCATTTACATTCAAAATTACATAAGCATTTAGAATTATATAAACATTCGTTTACATTCATAATTACATTCCAAACTATATAAACATTCAGAATTACATCCAGGATTAATAAAACAGAATTATATTCACATTTCAGTTAACATCCACTCCTCAAAACACTCTTCAATCCACTACGCAAATCTCACAATTTTTTGCATTCTTCCCTGTCACAGCAAAAAAAAGAGGGGTTAAATTAACTTTGCGATCAAGAGAGGTTAAATTAACTTTCCATAACATAACAAAAGACTAATAAATAGCACATACAACATTCAATTATATTTGCACTAAGAATCCAAACCGAGTGATACGTTGTTAGTTGTTGGCTCAAGATACCTACATAAAACACAAAAACAAAATTAACTTCTTTGATTAAAGAGGTGTAAAACACAATTATAGAAATGTTACTATACTTCACTGTCAGATAGTTGTTCCTAGCATGTTTTTTGCAAATGCTACAACGACTTTTCTTTGTTGCGTGCATTCCTTTTGGGTTCTTTGCTCTCAAAGTTTTTTGGTCGTCCTTTTGTTGGCACCCGTGGAGGATCTTGGACAGTTTGTGAAAAGTTCGACACAACTTGATTTCTTAACATATGAGAATCATTGGTTGACTCCCCTCTGCCTGCAAAATTTGTTTCCTGAATATCTACATGATCTTCCATCATAAGTAACTCTTTGTGGACCTTCTCTAATGCAAGAGAGAGGTGGTTGAGTTTTTATGTTGACTACGACCCAAGTTCTGTAATGTCATAAAATTGCATCATCAACTTGCTTTTTCTCACAGTAGAATCACTTGTGTCATGACTTGCCCTTCAGAACATGGTCTGTAGTGAATAGGTCAACCCTTAGCATTAATAGTCCATCTTTCTAGAATATACAGCTGTAACAATCTATCTAACTTCAATTTATTGCCAAGGACACAAATGATATGCCAACAAAGAATCCCGTAAACTCAAACATATGGCATGTACATGTTGCATTTTCTTCACCACTCTCCAATGTCACATAATAAAGCAGTGTTTCTTTTCCATGAGGTGCCACAACATATATCTTGCTTTCACCATCTTTGAAAAATTTTGTTAATTTGTACCGCTAACTATTGAAAAGCTCGTCTTGAAAGATCATGAACGACTTTCTTGTATAAACTATGGCCGCCCCCTCTTCAATTTTATGACATGTTTTCAAAATCGCCCGTGTAAATTTTATCCGCACATCCTGCTCTTTCTCTTTAAAATAACGTATATCTATAGCTTTCTCATATTGATGCACAAATTCATTAACTATAGTACTTGAATGAATATATTCCTTGAAAAACTTGTTCATGCTTTTATTTCTTTGAGTTGTTGACATACCAACATAGAATGTAGTAAGTCGGAACCCACTTATCCCATCAGCAGTAAAGCTTTTGCAGCCATGTATTATATCCTAGCCCATACTTCACTAATATCAAACTCCATTCCTGCTCGAACTCACCAGTTATAATTGCCTCATGGATATACTAGTAAAAATCTTTTTGAAACTCTAAAAATGTGTTATATACATGAGACAAATATTCAGAAACTTTTTGTAAAATGTGACACAAGCATAACCTATGAGTTGTATTTAGGAGTACCTCTACAATGGCCTTTGTCATTGCCTTGTCATCATCAGTAATTATAGTTGGAGGAGCACGCCCAAGCATAACCTCTTGCCATGTTCTTAATAACCATGTATATGATTCAGCTATTTCATTAACCAATAAAGCACAACCAAAGATTATGGTTTGGTGATAATGGTTAACTCTAAAAAATGGCACAAATGACATCTTATAAATATTGGTGAGGTACGTGGCATCAAATGTGACAACATCCCAAAAATATTGATACGCAGCTCTTGATTAGGTATCTGCCCAAAAACAACTTTTCATACACCTATCCTCATCAACTTGCATACAGTACACAAACCTAGGTTCTTTGCACTGCCGATCAAGAAAGTAGACATATAACTTTTGTACATCCCCCCTCTTCAAATAATTTTCTCCTTTTGTTTCCCAAGAAAGTTTCAACATTCTTGCCAATACAATCAATGTTAAAGTCACCACCTGACTCTTTACTCAACACTGACATTATCTTCTTCGTCGGTACACCGAACTCATTCAAAGTCATAATAAATTTTTTTTGGACTTTAGTAACCCCAATGTCCACGGAGCAAATTAGTACTTCTTAGTGTAAGTAGAACATGTTTATGTTCAAGCACAAACTTGGATACTATCCACTTCTCACCATCTTTCTTTATTCATATCGTTGCTTTACATCTAATCTTTGTCTCTGTAGGTTCAAGAATTGTTCTTTTTTTTTTCTTTGTGACTTTCTAGCCGAAATTCTTCCATTGAGCAACCATGGTCTACTGCAATTAGTTTTTTCTCATCTTTGGACAATCGAGTAAGGTTGGTTCGAATAGCAAAACCTTTTCGTCTTACTTATGCCTTATAAAATGCTTGGGCATCTTCGACGTCATCAAATTACATACCAATGAATGGCTCCAAATGACTACTACTCGAAGAGGAAATTACATTGACTCCATCATCCACACTCACTCCATCTTCAGCATCCACTCCATCTTCCACATTCACTCCATCTTCCGCATTCATAACACATTGTTCTTCTACACTTTCAGCCTCAACTCTCGCATTCTCAACTTGTGGGCAGTTTCCACCCATTATTATCTCAACTTCATTACTATCAGAGCAAGGAATTTTATCCTTCAATAAAAAATAACCACGTTACAAATTCAATCAAGAAACACAAAATACTCAGCCATTATTAATGCAAGTTTTCTGTGTAAGATCCCTGTATACCATTTCAGTGGGTCCTTCAGCAGTTTAGCACTGCAATGGCGAGCTCTCTCAAGCCATGAAACACAAAAATTAAAAATATATAATAAAAGAAAACAGCAACAAGCATTCTTCGAGATAACTAATTGCAAAAACATTATGCAAGAAAACAGCAATAAACATTCTGCAAGAAAACTAGGAGAATCAACTATAATCCAAAGAGTTGAGGACAATGGAACTAGGAAAACTAGGTTCACAAGCTACCTAAATTAAAACTAGAAAAACCCAGAAAAAATTAGAAAAACCTTGGTGGGCAAGGGAACTATACGAAATTGTGAGATCAATCAGAAAAACTCCAAACAATCAAAAAAATCCCAAACAACTACATGACAGACCCATGCGAAACAGAAAATTGGAAGATTACCATGTAAGTGGCTAAGGGGACGGTGGCAATGGTCAGAGAGGACGACGGTGATAAACAACTCCCAACCAGCGGAACTTGGTGGTGTTCTTCCCTGTTGACTCCTACAACTTGGACGATAGTAGGTCTGAAGGCTTGAACGATGAACACTTTTAGGACTCTTGGAATGATCAGGTGTGATGATTTTAGGTTAATTTGTGTATAGTTTTTGACGTGGTAGCCTCTCATTTGGGGGTTGTTAAAGTCTATATAGTAGACCGATTGCTCCAAAGCGGCTTTGGTTCTAAAATATTTTTTATTTAGCAGGCAAAATTACCAAGGTTTTCATTTAAATGATTAGTGTCTCTTGTGTTTTTCATCTTACTGTTTATTTGCCTTAATTAGATCTTATTATCTCTTAAATAAAATTACATTTTTCACCCCGATAATTTTTTTTTTTTTTTTTTGGCAAATTTTAGGTAAATTTGGTCATCCCCTTATACTATGGTACATTTAAGATTAGGATCATGTGCGAATGTTTTTAGGAATAACACCTTATGGTATGAGTTATTTAGAAGTAAGACCATCTAATAATTGTTTCTGTCCATTAACATCTACCAAAACGTTGTCCAATATAAGAATTAGTGTACTAAATAATGTCAAACTAACGTTCTATTTTTGTTCCTATATATTTTACATTTTCATTAGTTTAGTTCAAAATATTCAACTTTCAAGATGATCTTCATATATACAAACAATGTAACCTAGGCATGAGCCTTGCAGTAAAAGAAGATTATACATGAGTTGGAAAGATCAATTTTATGAACAAAACAAATTCTATTTCCATAAAACAAGTTATCCATCCTCTTAATAGCATAATCATGTGTAAAACAAATGCATAGGCCAAACTTTACAATAGTTGTATATATGCCTCTTGACTTAACTTGTTTAGAAACCATGTTTTGATTCACATATCTATCATTGGTTTGCTACCTTTGCTATTATCGATTTAATAATTATTTTTATAATTGACAAAATTTGAGGTGGTTTTGATAGTGAGTTGAGATAAGATGAGTTGAGATGAAAGTTGAAAGTTGAATAAAATATTGTTAGAATATTATTTTTTAGTATTATTTTTATTTTAGAATTAAAAAATTAAATTGTTTATTATATTTTATTTGAAAATTTTGAAAAAGTTATAATAATTAGATGAGATGAGTTAAGATGGTTTTGATATCCAAACCAACCTAAAACACTTTCACATAATTCATTATCATATTAACATTTATTATTTTTCCTCAATGATTCTCCATCTCAATGATTAGTTCTAATTAATATGTATTTTAAAGATTATATTTTTTTCATATAAAAAATGCAACAACATTTTTACTTAGACATAGTGACCATCACATTGCTCAAGAATTTAATCTTTGCTCGGATCACCGAGCAAAGTCAGTCCGAATGACACATTGCTCAGAAATTACAAACATTGCAAGAAAATAAATCTTGCTCGGGATCAACAAGCAAGTCCAGTCTGACCGATACAATACTGGATAAATCTGAGTACAGTTGATCGAGATCATCGAATAAGATCATTCCGACTGACATACTACTTGATTGTATTATTGTGAAATATGTACTTGTATGTCCATGATTGGCTAGGTATATAGGTGGTTTCCTTAACGTGAAATTGTAGCCGTTGGGTCTGATTCTTGATTGGCTTGGTTGTGCGGGTGTGTATTGTCAATAGTAGAAATTAATGATCACATTATATAAACATTTTTTTCAGTGTGGTAGATACAATTGGAATATCACATAATTTTATGGAATGTCCGTCCTGTTTATTATTTGAGTTTTGCTAGATACAAGCGATTTGGTGCACCAAATCGGGTACCAACAACTTTTTTTATTAGAAAAAAAATTTTAAAAAAAAAATTTTGAGAAAAGAAGAACGTTCTTTATCTTGAAAATCATTTTCGTCTTTAATTCATACCATTTCATTAAATAGATGTCTTACATATCAATATTGGTGCGCAGTTTAGTGCACCAACTCAATTGCAAGAAGATTTTTTCTGATTATTTTGAGTCTAGACTAATCGGACTTTTCACCTTCCATACCGATCATATGTGTAATGACCCTAACCTGTAAAGTCCAATCCAGCCCACTGGATTATAACAACGTAGCTAAATAACGAAAGAAGCAAGACAAATATATCCAAATATATATTAAAATAAACGAAAGTCATCAAATCGTTCATTTCGTTATAAATATATTAGTAACTATTTATTGTGCTAACATGTTATGGCGCCACATCATCTAAAAAGAATTGAAAATATAGAACAATATTTTAAAACTCGAAGAAATGTTAGAAATATAAAATTAAAAATAAACGAAATTAAAAAAATGTAAAACGATATCACAATATAAAAATAAAATAAAAAGCATTTAGTGGTAAATTAAAGATATGAAAAAAAGAGGTGTGCAAGGGAGAAAGATTGGGGAGACTAGAGAAATACGAGAGAGGGATAGGGGTGTCAAAAAATTGAAAAAAAAATTGTTAAATCAGATTGTACCGGACTGAACCGGTGAATTTGGTTCAGTTTGTAAGTAATCCAGTGTGGTACCGATTCTTAAGAACCAAAACCAGTGCTGTACTAGTTTTCATATTTTAAACACGGGAACCAGACCGTTATATATTTATACTTTTTATATTATATTATATATATTATATGTTAAATTACTAATTCATATAATATGAAATTTTAATCTTATTATTCAAGTCTATTAATCTTCTAACATAAAATTAATATAACATGTGATAAAACATAAAAATTAATCTTATAGTTTTTAATATAAAATTTTATATAACATCTAAGTTTTAATTTTATAATATAAAATTAATATAACATAAAATTTTAATCTTAAACATAATATTAAGTTATTAATATAAACTTACTTTTAATATATATATCAATTATAAATGCATTTTTGGTATAATAAATTATACTATAGATATATATATTCCTTTTGTAAATACATTTTCACACATTTGATCATACAAACTCATATAAAAAGTCTAGAACTTATATAGACTATAGTTAAATTTATATTATACTAGTATGTGTTAATTATTATAAAATAATATACTTCTACTATAATATAAATAGACTAATAGTTTTTATTTTATAACAGATCAAACTTCATTGATAATAAAGATTACAAACATTTATTAAACCATATGGTTTGAAAAAAAAAAGTCTGGAATATAATCTTCCCAAATCTCACAATCCTTAACATTCCTAGCAAGCTTGTGAGCTAACATATTACCCTCCTTGTATACATGAGTAAAAGAGCAAGAAATAAAACAACTCTTAAGTCTTTTGACTTCTGCAAATAACGCCCCTAGAGCTAAATCAAACATATTGTATTTCAGTAAAGACTTAACAACTAATAGAGAATCAGATTCAACTATCAATCGGAGATACCCCTACTAGCACAGAATTGAATGCCTCCGAACACAGCCAATAACTCAATAGCTTCAAGATTTTCAACATCATACTCTACCTTAATAGTGTGATGATCAACTCTCTTTTATCATCTCTAAGAAGAAACCCAACAACTGCTCTCTTTAGATCATCAAACATGGCCCCATCAGTGTTTAGCTTAAGAACAGCCATAGGAGATGGCTTCCATTTGAGATGTTGCTTCAACTGAACTGGACATTGCCCTCTAATCTCTTTGTAATTCTTCATAGTATTCAAAATAAAACCAGTAACCTGTTTCGCCCTTATCACAACCTTATCAAATTCCATCTTAATCCTCCTATACCATAATCCCCAAAGCTAGTGAAAAAAAGAGAGCCAACATGTCTTTATCCTTCCCCTGACTAATCTGCATAGCTAGATCAAACACCTTACCATCTGCATTAATAACCAAACTAGGCAGCAACTGGTTCCATAACTCGTGAATATACTTGCAACTGATCACTGCATGGTTAAGATCCTCTAGAGGATGAGAACAAAACCCACAATGCACCTTAGAAACAACCTGCTTCTTCATTAGATTCTCTTTAGTAGGAAGTCCATCTTTGCATGCACGCCAAGCAAATATTTTAATCTTACTAGGCACTACCATTTTCCATAATGCCTTCCAAAGACCCTGCTAACCACTCATATTAGATGACTATGCATGATTATGCTTCATTTGTTCTGCAATAAAATGATAACAGGTCTTCACCGAAAATCTTCCATCTCGCTCATGTTCCCATATCCATCGATCTGCTACTACCCCTGGACAAAGCGCAATTTTAAACAAATCTGTGATCACATTAGGATTGAAGAGAGACCTAATCTTGTCCATATCCCACCATCCAGTTGACTCATCAATCATACAAGCCACTAAATCATTTATGTTTTCCCCAGAAACCTCAAAACCCTCCTGCTCTAAAGCCTTGTGCCCTAGAATCCATTTCTTATCCACAGATGTGCATTTTCCTCGTTCCCAATCCTCTATTTACAACCCTCTCTCAACCACTTATTGGCCTTCCAAATGCCTCTCCACGTATATGAAGGATTAGGACCTAAACTTGCTTCAAAAAAACCTTTCTTGAAAAAGTATTTTGCTTTAAACAATTTATGGAGCAAAGAATTTTCATTTTGCAGCAATCTTCAACCTTGCTTGGCAAGTAAAGCAAGATTAAAGATCCTAAGGTCTTTAAACCCCAAACCCCTTTTTTCCTCTCACACATTCGACCCCAACTCATCCAATGAATCCTTCTTTCCTCTTTTTTTTTTTATCCCACCAAAATTTTGACATTAACCCCTACAACTTAGCACACAAACCAATAGGTAGGAGAAAACAACTCATACTATAAGTTGGGATAGAAAGTGCAACAACTTTTAAAAGCACTTCCTTACCCCCTTGAGAAAGCAATTTCTCTTTCCAGCTTTGAAGGTTTTCCAAACTCTCTCTTTAATAGATTGAAAAGCTCTATTCTTGGACCTACCCACCAAAGGAGGTAATCCAAGATACTTCTCATACTGTAAGATCTCCCCATTTCCCCACAAGAGACCAATTTCTTCCCTAACTTTCCTTCCCCCATTGCTACTAAATACCATAACAATTTTGTCTCTATTTATTTTCTGGCCAGACACTCTCTCATAAGTAGCCAACAGATTTTGTAATCTCCTATTCTCCTCCACATTTGGCTCACAAAACACCACACTATCATTTGCAAAAAGTAAATAATTAATGTTTGGGGTTCCTTTACATATCTGAATACCAGAAATTTGCTTCCTTAACCCTGCTTCCTTCAACAAAGCTACCAAACCCTCTGTACATAGAAGAAAAAGACAAGGGGACAGTGGATCCCCTTGTCTCAATCCCTTACTTGGTTTAATAGATCCTTTAGACTCCTCATTAATCAATACTAAAAATGAAACTGAACTTACACAGAACATAATCAAATCAGTAAAAGTCTTGTTGAATCCCATAACTGTCATAACAGTCCTGATGAAACACCATTCAACTCAATCATACACCTTACTCATATCCAATTTTATAGACATATATCATTTCTTCCCCATGTTTTTATGCTTTAAATAATGTACTAACTCATAAGCAATAAGCACATTATCAATAATCAATTGGCCTGGAACAAAAGCACTTTAACTTTCCTCAATAACAAAATGTAGCACAGATTTCAGCCTATTGGACACAACCTTTGCAATCAACTTATAGTCACATTACATAAGATAATGGGCCTATAATGAGCAACTTTTCAAGGGTCTTCTTCTTAAGAATAAGAGTAATTTTAGTATGATTAAGAGTAGAGAGGAATGCACTTGAATTCAAAGCATTCAAAATTGCTCCAGTGACAGAGTTGCCAACAACACTCCAGTATTCTTGGTAGAATGTAGGTTACGTTCCATCTAGTCCAAGGGCATTACCAAGATGCATCTGTGCCAAAGCTGTAGTAACCTCAGCTTTAGTGTATGGTTTGGCAAGATCTTCATTCATAGAGGGTGTCACTTTGTCATCAAGAGAACACAAAAAATTAGTGGAATCCATTAGCTTTGAACTTGTAAAAAGTTCCTCAAAATAATCAAGAATAACCTTATTTCTTTGCTCACCAAACTTCCATACCCATTACCATCTTTAATTCTCACCAAGTTATTCTTTTTTCACCTATGAGATGCCTTCATATGGAAATATCTTGAGTTTTGGTCACCTTCCTTTAACCACTACACTTTAGACCTCTGCTTNGGAACAAAAGCACTTTAACTTTCCTCAATAACAAAATGTAGCACAGATTTCAGCCTATTGGACACAACCTTTGCAATCAACTTATAGTCACATTACATAAGATAATGGGCCTATAATGAGCAACTTTTCAAGGGTCTTCTTCTTAAGAATAAGAGTAATTTTAGTATGATTAAGAGTAGAGAGGAATGCACTTGAATTCAAAGCATTCAAAATTGCTCCAGTGACAGAGTTGCCAACAACACTCCAGTATTCTTGGTAGAATGTAGGTTACGTTCCATCTAGTCCAAGGGCATTACCAAGATGCATCTGTGCCAAAGCTGTAGTAACCTCAGCTTTAGTGTATGGTTTGGCAAGATCTTCATTCATAGAGGGTGTCACTTTGTCATCAAGAGAACACAAAAAATTAGTGGAATCCATTAGCTTTGAACTTGTAAAAAGTTCCTCAAAATAATCAAGAATAACCTTATTTCTTTGCTCACCAAACTTCCATACCCATTACCATCTTTAATTCTCACCAAGTTATTCTTTTTTCACCTATGAGATGCCTTCATATGGAAATATCTTGAGTTTTGGTCACCTTCCTTTAACCACTACACTTTAGACCTCTGCTTCAACATCAATTCATCATTTTCCAACCATTTTTGAAGATCATCTCGGGCCCTATTATGCTCCTCCATATTGTCCCCTAGAGAACCAAGATCATGTACCCTTTCCAAATGCTTCCTGGCCAATAACAATTGCTTCTGCACATTCCCAAAGCAGTTTATGTTCCATTTGTATAATTGGTTCCCACTTTCCTTTATTATATCCATTACATCCCCCATACTATTACCTACACCAACCCTCCTCCAAACTCTTTTAATAACATCCTCACAGGTCTTCTTACCAACCCATATGGCTTTAAACTTAAACTCTTTTTTTGGTTTGGTGAAACTCCCTTCCCCCTCATCATTAACCCATATTGGGACATGATCTAATTATGTAACTAATCCATGAGTAACTAAAGCAAAAGGAAATATGTTCAATCAGTGCAAGTTCACCAAAGCTCTATCCAATCTCTCATAAACACAATTAAAAGCCCCCTACGATTACTCCAAGTAAACTTATGCCCTCTAAACCTCAAANAGAACAAAAGCACTTTAACTTTCCTCAATAACAAAATGTAGCACAGATTTCAGCCTATTGGACACAACCTTTGCAATGAACTTATAGTCACATTACATAAGATAATGGGCCTATAATGAGCAACTTTTCAAGGGTCTTCTTCTTAAGAATAAGAGTAATTTTAGTATGATTAAGAGTAGAGAGGAATGCACTTGAATTCAAAGCATTCAAAATTGCTCCAGTGACAGAGTTGCCAACAACACTCCAGTATTCTTGGTAGAACGTAGGTTACGTTCCATCTAGTCCAAGGGCATTACCAAGATGCATCTGTGCCAAAGCTGTAGTAACCTCAGCTTTAGTGTATGGTTTGGCAAGATCTTCATTCATAGAGGGTGTCACTTTGTCAGCAAGAGAACACAAAAAATTAGTGGAATCCATTAGCTTTGAACTTGTAAAAAGTTCCTCAAAATAATCAAGAATAACCTTATTTCTTTGCTCACCAAACTTCCATACCCATTACCATCTTTAATTCTCACCAAGTTATTCTTTTTTCACCTATGAGATGCCTTCATATGGAAATATCTTGAGTTTTGGTCACCTTCCTTTAACCACTACACTTTAGACCTCTGCTTCAACATCAATTCATCATTTTCCAACCATTTTTGAAGATCATCTCAGGCCCTATTATGCTCCTCCATATTGTCCCCTAGAGAACCAAGATCATGTACCCTTTCCAAATGCTTCCTGGCCAATAACAATTGCTTCTGCACATTCCCAAAGCAGTTTATGTTCCATGTGTATAATTGGTTCCCACTTTCCTTTATTATATCCATTACATCCCCCATACTATTACCTACACCAACCCTCCTCCAAACTCTTTTAATAACATCCTCACAGGTCTTCTTACCAACCCATATGGCTTTAAACTTAAACTCTTTTTTTGGTTTGGTGAAACTCCCTTCCCCCTCATCATTAACCCATATTGGGACATGATCTAATTATGTAACTAATCCATGAGTAACTAAAGCAAAAGAAAATCTGTTCAATCAGTGCAAGTTCACCAAAGCTCTATCCAATCTCTCATAAACACAATTAAAAGCCCCCTACGATTACTCCAAGTAAACTTATGCCCTCTAAACCTCAAATCTTTCAAAGCACAGTCATCTACCATCCCTCGAAATGCTGAAATTTGCCATTCAGGCCTTGGATTTCCTCCCCATTTCTCATGATGGTGCAATAACTCATTAAAATCCCCTAAAACAAGCCATGGTTCATAATGCTTCCTACAAAGACTTCTTAGTAATCTCCAAGTTTTAAATCGTTCATTAACAACTGGGTGCCCATAAATCCCAATTAAAAACCATAACCCTTTCATAGGGTCATCCTCAATAGCAGCATCAATATGATAGTGGGAATAATTCAAAACAGATAAGCAAACATCATTTCCCCAGAGTAAAGCAATTCCCCCCTTTCGACCAATACAATCAACAACCAAGCAATTCAAAAACTCTAGCCAAAACTTATATACCTCAAATTCATAAATTGTTAATCTTGTTTCCTATAAAAACAATATCTCGAGAGCTTCCCTCTTCACTAAAGCACAGAAGGCCCGAATGCCTCATGGGTTCTCAAGCCCACGGGCATTCCAGCTTAGGATCTTCATTGATCCTGGTGGGGCTGTTCAACAGCCTCCGCCGATCTAATAGCTTCAAGTTCATGATTGACAGCCCCCAAACTAGCCACAACCCCTCTCTTCGATTGTCTTACTGCAACACCCTCTATTTCAAAATTCCCCTTCTGTTTTTAACTTCTGGAAAGTTGAAGTCGTTAAGAAGAAATAGATTAAGAAGTTGCTTCCACTTTCGGCCATCAGACCCATCAGGTTTCTTCTTCAACACACGGCCTAGACTTTCTTCATGGCCTGCTTCCTTTGTATGCATATCAAGCCCCCACATGAGACCAGCCCCTCCACCATAGGCCCACTTGAAGTCACAGGCCCAACCGCATAAAACTTTGCACAAAGCCTCTATTTCCGTTCCATGTTTCCATCGTGTCCAGTTTCCCCTTGAACCATTTGAATAACCTCTACAACTGTCCCAGAGATTTTGCGCCCCTTCTGTAATTGCTTCTCAGAGAAATCCGAAACATGTCCTTCACGTCTCTCCCCAACTCCTCTGCCCCTAAAACTGTCTCCGCCCTATTCGCCATATTGTAACTGTAGTTACAACGAGGACTTCAGAATGGCCAACTTCAACTGTCTTGCCGTGATCCGCCAATGAACCACCGCCTGCCTCCCCAACTGGTCCTATTTGAAAACTAACAATGGCTTTCTAGTCTATCTGCGAGACTCCCGATTATTCCAGGACCTCCCAATTTTGAATATGTCACCAAAATTTGATGCCCGTAGCCAATCACCATACGGCAATACCCCTCCTTCCTCCACCTCTCGCGAGCCACACTCCTTTTCACTGTGCCACAGAAGCCCACACCAAGAACAGAAGTTGGGTAAATTCTCATAAGAAAATCAGACCCAGATTGGATCACCCTCCCCCATTGAGAATTTCGTACCCCTCATAAGAGGCTTTGTAACATCAATTGTGACCGTAACTCGTAGATATTCTCCCTAAGCCACCTCCCCCTTTCCACATTTACTTCCTCTACCCGTCCAATTTTTTCACCAACCAGATTACCAACGTACTCATTTCTAGCCCTTAAGATAATGAAGGCAGATCCAGAATTGTGCCTAAGAAATTCTAATTTGATGGACTTGCAGGCTTCCATCAACTTCCATCATCAGCACCAAGTGTTTGTCAAAAGACCAAGGGCCTACTCGAACCACCCTTTCTTTGTCACGAAAATCTTCAAACTCTGTTAAGAATAGAGTGGAGTTGAGATCTCTAAACTGAACACCATGGACTACACGCCATGCCTTCTTCATTGTGATCTTAAACACCTTTCGGTTATAATGTTTATTAGTGAGAAGAGACATAATTCAACACTTGCTGCCAGTCCATATCGTATCATCCAATTTATCCAACTCAACCACCACTTTATCATTCTCTTGATCCGTTAAAGACAATCGGTTATACAAATTATGTAGATTATCAGCCATCCTAACAATGAAGAGAAACATAAATTTCACTTCAAGAACCCACACGAAAGACTGCACCAGGTAGTAGACCCCCCTTCACTCCTCGCCAGAAAGAGGACTTTACAAATAGACTAATAGTTTAACATATGTAAACATAATATTATTACTGACAAAGATCATATGTAAAACAAGAAAAATTGAACCGGATCGGATCGAAACAGGACAATTAGAAGTTTTGATTTCAATAGTGAATCGGTCTGGTATTGGTTCTTAAATTTTTAAAACTAGTGTATACCGGTTTGGTTCTAAAAAATGTATAAAATCGGACCAAATCGGACTAGTTACAATCGTAGAGAGTGACTTAAGGAGAGAAAGAATAGATTGTTATTTAAAACTTTGAGAATTATTGAGTAAGATTGGAAATCGGTTTCCAATTTGTTTTAGTTAGAAATCAATTTCAAGAAAAATAAGGCTTGAGTTCTCTAGAACCGAAATTGTTATTTGTTCGATTGGCTTTTCCAAACACATTTGAACCCCGAAAAACCTAAATAACTATATATAAAAAAATACTTTTACAGTGAAACAAACACACCCCAAATGGAAAAAAGATGCATCAAGGAATGTGGGGAAAAAGACTTTTAGTCTAAGAAAGTTCGCATTCAATTTGATAAACCATTATGTATAAGGCTGTAAATGAATCAGTCTGTTCAATAGCTTGCTCGATACTCTTCCAGTTAAACTCGAATCAAATTCAATTCATGACCTAAAAAGCTCGCCTGTGAAAGCGGATACCCGCTCAATTAGTAAATGACAGATACCCGATTAAACTCGACTCGACTTAACTAAAACTCGTTAAGGCTCACTCGTTTATGTCCTAGTTGACTTGATTAAAGCTAATTCATACATTGATAAATATATACATACACTTCTATATATATATACATATATATTAGTTTTTTATTTTTATTTTTATTTTTTATTTTTTTTATATCTTGGCTATACATATATATTAGTTAATGATACAAGCATAACATTTTTTATAATTAAATATATAGTATGCAACCTAATTACTTATGCCTAGTCAAGTGTGCCTATATATTGAATATACTTCATAGTTATATTTTATAATTTGTACAATAGTTAGTCGATAAGATTTAATAATTTCATATACAAATACGTGAGAAATATATATGAAATGTTGATATAAAATATATTATTATTATGGATAAACACTAGCTAGTTACATCTTAATTATTTATAAGTTTTTACAATTTTCTAATTCAATAGAGGTTCTACTTGTTAGTTGTAAAAATTCTACTAAATTTATATTTATATTTATATTTTTTATTTAAAATAAACAACTTGAACTAAGCTAGCTTGGCACTCAAGTTAGTTTTTGGGTCGAGCTCGAGCTTGAGTTAGAATCTCAACTCATTGAACCGAGCTCGAATAAAAATTATATGAACCGGGCTCGGTTCATTGGCAATTCAAGGACTAGTTTTGCTCAGCTTGATTACAGTCCAAATTATGTACTTATTATTGGTTAAAAAGTATGCATATGTATAGCCTACATGGCATTCTTGTGACTCTGACTAGGAAAATATGGTATATCGGCTATTTTTTTATAAAACATTGAAATTTATTATGATATTATCTTTTACAATGTTCTGTAGTTGTATTTAATTGGAAAAGATTGCTTTAGATTTATGTTCGAATTCGAGAGTTTCAAATGGGAAAGAGTGACACGTCCCATGATATTTATTGTTATCCGTATAAATATTTCGGATAACATTAAATTAGCAACAAATGTTGTAAGCCAACTTCATATATTCTTTTTACTCACACTTGAGGCCTTTAGAGCATACAGACTCGATTTCTAAACATTTTTTATTAAAAACAAAAAAGAGAAGAATTTCTAAACATTTTCTATAAAAAAGAAAAAAAAAAAAAAAAAAAAAAGAAAAAAGAAGAGGGAAAAATAATATTTTAAATAATATTTTAAAATGCCAATTAAATATAAAAGTTTTGTTAGGGTTTCTTCCCTGTACTCTTATATTATATTATATTGTCTGAATGGAAATGTAAAATGCAGGGGAAGAACTGGGGGAAAAGATAAAAAGTATATATTCAAGTATCCATTGCAATCTCACGTGCAGGTAAGAACAATGAAGAAGCAAAGGCCAGAGGGATAACAAACTTCACAAGCTAGGAACTTTGTTTCTTCTCTTAAACACCGAACAGTCTTTCATCCATGCAATCTCTGTCTTTCACTTATAATTTCCGGTGTAAATTTAATGGTTAATGCACAGGTGATTGGATGGGAGCTCAGAAGAGCATCCATGCTGGCAAAGGTCAGTGTACTCAATCTTATCTTTTTTGTTTCTCTTGAACCCATTGCAAATAACCCAGTAGCGTTTCAATTTTTCGGGTCGGATATATGGTTGCAGTTGTGCTGTTTGTTTGTCATTCATGGTGATGAGTAATGTGTCCTCTTTTCGTATGTGACAGCCAAGATTGATGTTAATGTTGATCTCACTCACAAGCTATGTGCTTCGTTGATGCTTACTCCTTTCAGGTTTTTGCTTCTCTCATTCTTTGATTCCTTTTTCTTCCTTGCCCAGAACTTTTCATTCAGTAATTGGTTTTTTTCTGGTTTCTTTCTCGCTTCTTCTTCTTCTTCTTTTTACAGGAGCACTGGTAGTCCTTTTTCTCTGGTTATTGGGAGGTAACTTTTTTTGGATCGATCATGACGAGAATGGACTGCTCCAATTTTCGTTTTGAATTCCTTTCCTCTTATTTATGTAAAGTTTGTTGTTTCTATTTTTTCTTTTTTTCAATCTCTATGGTTTCATTGGTTTTACAAACATATATCATGTTTTATTGATCAGAAATTGTTAGGATACCGAAAACACTTTGCCACAATTTTTGGGTTTTCTCATTAATGGTTTAGATCAAATGCCCAGATCAAATAGTTGGTTTGTTTAAGCTGGTTTTCTAGTTTCTGGAACCAAAAAAGTGTGGAACCTGAAATCAGAAACATTTTATATTATTTTAGTTTAACAATCTCATTAACCAAGTGTAGAACCATTTAACTGGAGTAATAACTCGTTCAGTTTGTTTGTTTCAGTCTTTACATTAAACACCCGAACTTATTTGGTGGAAGCGAGAAGCTTGATGTATCATGGGACAAGGGCCTGTATGATTCAAATGTCTTGGTAGCTTATAGGAGGCCGAGACCTGAATGGCTTGCTCAACAGTCTTTTATTATTCAGGTCTATTTCTTCTTTTTTTGTTGTTATATTGTTGCTTTTTATTGTTTTTATTGAGCAAGAAAACTTATAGGTAAATTTGAACTGAGCTTTAAGGGAACTTTACAAAGCTGTTTGATCTAAATTAAGAAATCAAAATTGATAATTTGAAATGCCAATTATTTTGAGTTGAAATTGTGCCATGATGTCATAGTTTGTAACTTTTTTTCTTTCTTTCTTTGAATTTTTTTTTCTCCTCCCAGCACTCAATTTCACCTGAGATTGGGGTCCATGGTGTTCCCATGGACAATTTCTCCCGTTCAGGCAGTGGGAGTGTGAATTTGTCTCGATTATCAGTTGGTTTGGATCTGAATGAGCCAGCAAGTTCCAAATGGAGCAGTGCAACCAGCGTAAAATTTGAGGTCCACTGTGATGTTATCAGTATTTATTAGGCATCTATTTTCATGTATTACATTCATCTGCAGTTTTTTCTGTCTGTCCTTAACAGTTCGAAATTATTTACTGCAATCCTGTGCAGCATGTTCGTCCGGTGAATGATGATGGCCGATCAATAAGCAGAGATCTTGATGGGTTTCCTGTGACTTGCAGGTAGTTGTCATGTAGTCTAGTATTTAAAAATTCATTGATATGATTTCTAAACTTTTCTGTGAGCCACTTGCTATGCAGTGGCAATTTTCATGACAGTATGGTAGTGTTAAGGCAAGAATCTCGTTTTGCAAAGGCAGATGAATGTAGTTTTTCTCGTGTGAGTTCTCTTCCCCTGTTAATTTATGATATGAGATTCTTAGACTAAATTGGATTTGTATGTCTTAGGTACCAGTCCGATGTATTCTGCTAACTGCAAGTTTGTCTTGAATTCAGTTTAGTCTGCAGATAGAGCAAGGGATTCCGGTTCTATCTAAGTGGCTAATCTTCAATCGGTTTAAATTTGTTGCTTCAAAGGGAGTCAAACTTGGGCCAGCATTTCTTTTAGCAAGGTGCGTTACATTTATTTTCTGTATTAGAGAGATACGGTATAGTTTCTGGAGTCAGTGGGGAGAGTGGTATGCCGAAGTGAGAAGCAGAAACTATGGAATTATGGAATGAAGGGAAGCAAGAAGCATTGAGGACATGAATATCAATCATTAGAGAAGCTTTTAGAACTTTAATGGCACGAGCATGCATGATTTCCTTGTATCTTTAGACAGTCACGCATAGGTGTTGCAATTTCTTCTTTACAGATGAAAAAAAGTAGAATGCAGGATGTGTGTGAGGGTGTGAACTGAATGAATGACAAAAATTTACTACAAGCATTAGGTTATTTGGAAATATTATTATGTTAGATATTGAACCTGATAATTTCTTGAAAAGGAAGGAGAAGTGTAAAAAGGAGAATGGCTTTTGCCATAATGGTGAAGAGGGACCTTAGTAAAGTGTGTGAAGAAATTGGTGAGTGTTAATTTGCATAAACAGAATCAACTGATTGTGCTCAAAAGCATGATGCCGACCCTACAGCGGAAGCTTCATTTACCCCAATTTGGAAAACATGCGGAAGCTTTAAATACTTGTTTTACTTTGCTACTCTTATGTTTCCTATGACAGCTTGACAGGTGGTTCCATTGTAGGCGACATGGCTCCTTACCAAGCATTTGCAATTGGGGGTCTTGGCAGTGTTCGAGGTTATGGTGAGGGTGCTGTTGGATCTGGAAGATCGTGTCTGGTTGCTAACAGTGAATTGACATTACCATTGGTAAGTATGCCTTTATCAATATTTAGATGGTCTTTGAACTTTGATTTAATTTTCTTTTTTATTTGGGGTATGATCTCCATTTTAATTGGAGTAGTCATTGTAAAATCTGCTTAGTCCTTAGCTTAAGAGAATCAGTTAACAATAACTATTTAGCACTGCCACAGGGCCTGTACCAGAGTTATGCCTAAATTATTTTGGCTTAATTTTACCAATTTCTTGTGGCTGCAAATTTTTGCAATAGCCAAACCTTGATTTTTTGGATTATTACCGTATGTACCTACAGCCAGGCAGCTAATAGCTGAAACTCTACCACTGAGCTACTGAGGAACAATGGCAGATTAGATCACTTAAGAGTTCAATTCCCGTTCTCAACCCATGATCGATATGCGCTAAAAGTTTCCCTCATAACTCAGGGACTCCTTTGTAGTGGCTCCATTCCATGCCTTATTGTGAACCTCAGAGCGACTCTATTTCATTCTTTTTCTATTTCTATTTAAAAAATCATCCAGTAATCCAGAAATTGCTATAGAAAGACAGACTTTTATTGGAAATTTGTAAATTTAAATATACGGATAAATATACAAATTTCTTGTGGATGCAAATTATCAATTTACTCTCTAATTGCTGAGGCATATGTATTGTCTGGTAATCTATATCTAGTTATCTACAAATATTGTATTTTCGAAAAAAAATGCTTGTGTATAGATATGCTAGCTTCTGACTGTGTAATTTCGTTTTCTGATAAGCATGCTGTGACCACAGAATGATTTAACTAGTTATGATATTAGAAACATTGCTATTTGTTTTCTGGTAACCTGATAGCGTACAATCATTGTTATATCTTGACATGCATTATTCATAAAAAATATAAAAAAAATAAAAAAAAATCTTGACATGCTTTGCTAGCTGGGTCAAGGTTTATACAATCTTGTCATGCTTTGTCTAGTTAAGGGTGTTACCCATCCTATACCAACCTAATTTTCCCTGTGCCTGCCTCTAAGTGAGTTATTCGTTTTTATGAATGTGGGTCTGGGGTGTTAGAGTCTTTGTTAAAAGTAGGGTATAGAATGAAAATAGCTTTCAGGGTTAGTTTGTTCAATACATGGATCCAATCTTACGACTAAACAAAGAAGTGGCCTCGGTATATAGTTTTGTCTTGACANAAAAAAAAATCTTGACATGCTTTGCTAGCTGGGTCAAGGTTTATACAATCTTGTCATGCTTTGTCTAGTTAAGGGTGTTACCCATCCTATACCAACCTAATTTTCCCTGTGCCTGCCTCTAAGTGAGTTATTCGTTTTTATGAATGTGGGTCTGGGGTGTTAGAGTCTTTGTTAAAAATAGGGTATAGAATGAAAATAGCTTTCAGGGTTAGTTTGTTCAATACATGGATCCAATCTTACGACTAAACAAAGAAGTGGCCTCGGTATATAGTTTTGTCTTGACATATTACTGCAATACAAAAGATTGCACGATGGTATCAAATGTTTCTTAATAGTCAAAAGGTTGGCTAGAGCCTTTTTGTTGAAATAAATAAAGTGATGTGCCTTTAAGCACTTTTAAGTGATGCTAAGGTGGAAAAAAGCACGCGTAAATGACTGCCAAATTGTTCAGGAACCATTGCTTTTGGGTGTAGAATTAAAATATGACTACTTCAAGCTTTAAGATAAAAGGTTTAGTTATTATATATAAAGAAAAGAATGTGGGTATCTCAGAAGCGATTGCCTTGTTGAACAATACTACAATCCAGTGCAAAATCGCAGTTGTTTTTTTACATGCCAATGAATGATACTTTTGTTTGAGTTGAAGAGCAAGGTTACTGGATATATGTATGGCCTATATTATATGTCCGAGTTTTGTTTCTTGTACTTATCAAAAAAGTTTTGTTTCTTGTTCTACAGGGGTAGAAACATTGTTTTTTCCCCTTTTTCCTTTTTTTTTTGTGGNACACCTGTGTTCTTGTGTTCTTATCGCTCAACTGGGAAGTAGAAGTATGTCTTCAAAGACCTTTTGACCATCTGAATATTGATAAATCCAGCACGTGATTTAAAAATACAAGAAGATGGAATAAGCCCTGAATATGATCTTTTCCCCTGCTTTGCTTCAAGGTTTTTGGAGTTTGTAGAAGAGGGATATCATATGTTAGGAAAAACATCTCACTGTAGTCATCAATAAGCAGCATAATTCCTGGTTCATCGAGTGTTTTAAGGAAAAAATGAAGAAATCTTTATCCCAGGAGACTTTGGAGCTTCAATCTCATTACCACTTTCATGGAAATATTTGTTGAGTTCTCAATGCAAAATACCTGAGACTCTCTTTTCCCAAAGATGCTGTTGTTGAGGACAGTCGCATTTATTCTTATAGCATTATTAATTTTTAAGGACTATGGTCATACGGCGAATAGCTCCAATGCCTTCGGTGGCATCTTCACTTGCATTGGGGGGTTGGGGGGGGGGGGGGGGGNTGTGTCAGTCATGAGTATTAGACTATATGTCAACCCGAACACGACCCGTTTAATTAAATGAGTTAGATCCTAAAACCCTAGCACGGCCCGTATAAATAACGGATAACATATCATGACCTGTTTAACTCGTTTAATAATTAACTTTTATTGGGTTAACTTGGAAGTGACTCAATTAACCCGTTTCATAATGGGTTGAGCTGACCTGTATACTTACTTTTAACCTAATTAATATAATTTCATATATAATACAAGGATAACTATATAAATTATTCACAATTACAATTCACTTCATGATAAAATATTTTATTATCAATATCCAAACCAATAATATTATAAATTTATATATTCATAAAATAAAATTACATATTAACAACAAAGTTTAATAGTTTGAGATATAACATGGTAAAATACTAATATTAATATCACATTTTCCCAACAACAAAAAAGAAACGAATAAGACTAAACAGTTATAAAATATAAAAATAGAATTTAGTCATGTTATATGGATTGATTGCAGATTTTGCGGGTTGACTTGCAATTGACTCATTTATTAATCATGTCTTTCATATATGTCTGGTCGTCAAATGTATACTTTCTGTGTACTTGGGCTTTGCCTATTACTATGAATAAAACTTCTTGATTACTTATAAAAAAAAATGTCTGGTCAACCCGTGTTGACCCAAACCCATTTTATATCAAACCCAAACCCATGTTGACATTTACCGCATAATTATGGTTTGGGGCTAACCATTATGTCTGTTTGATAGCTTGTAAGACTTCTCTTCATTTCTTCCTGCGCATGTATTTATCTGATCATGTTATTGCTGGTACTGTCATCTGCACATGTTGTTGCTTTCATCATGGAAATTTGCCTACTTTTTCATGTCTTTTGATATGAAAGCTACTTTCAAAAAATCATTTGATGGGAAAGCTAAATCTCTAAATCTTTCGAGTAGAATCACTTATAATTAACTGTCAAACTCTTCATAATTTTGCACTTGTTTCTTTAATTGTTTTACATATTATTGAATAAGCTACCACATTATTACTTGAGCTGACACCTTGCTTATTGTTTTTAGAACAAGATGTTGGAAGGTGCTATTTTCGTGGACTGTGGAACTGACTTAGGTTCTGGTCATCATGTACCTGGTGAGTTACAGTTCTTTCACTCCATTTGAAAATTGAATTACTTGCAGTTAAAAACTTTTCGTTTTTACTGCTCTTTACCCAACTGCTTATTAAAAAAGATTGTTTTTTCGTTTTACTAGTACAATATGGAATTTATGTCATGATAACGCTAGAAGCGAGAACTGATGGTTGTGTATGATGAAAGCAAGAGAATTATGGTTTGGTGATTTGAAATAGTTTTCAATATGCCTTATATTGGTATTAAAAGCTCGTAGTTCTTGGAGTAACTTGCTGTTTCAGAGAGAAAAAAAATGTTTACAAGTATTTGTTGAAAAGGTAGTGGAGAAGAGATGCTTTGAATTGCTTGCTGCTTGGAGTGTACACAAACTGGGTTAGGTTGGGATCCATTGGCTGGGCCCACTGTTTGGCCCTATATTTTAAGCTCAAACATGCGCTAGGTGAAAATTTCTAGGTTCTGGGCTGCTGGCCAATGCCAACCTCGCCCTTTGATAACTTTTTCCATTTATAAGTATTCTTCTTGTTTCTCATCCTTAAAATAGTTGCGACTCATATATGCTAAGTAATAGAGCCAGGAGTTCTTGGGCTCAAATCTCTACGATCGGCTCCATCTATTTAAAAACTTTAAAACATATTATAAGATAGAAGTAAATAATTATTATTAGAATAAGTGGGATAACAACCATTCAACTGGAAGAGGCTGAATTTTCTTTGGGCCTAATAAATTTGGCCCAACTTTGCCCCATTCCCAATTCCCTTGGCATAGGCCCTAGCTCTACTATTCTCTAAGAACCAACCCCTCTTTGCTGCCTGATATTCAGATTGTCATGTGAGTGACTTAAAATGCCTTTTTAGGAACTCTTTGCTTCAAATTTTGTATAGATTGTTTGCATAATATTTCTTATGATATGATCTAGTCTTCCCAAGTATATAATGTATTGGACAATAGGATCGAATCATTGGCGCTGGATTATTTGGTATCGCATATTTTTTTTTTGAAGTTTTTTGGAGTTTAATTAATTTGTCAGTATGCTCTCAAATAAGGAAACATTGTCTCTGGTAACTGTTATATAGAGTTACTTTTCTTTTCAGTTATGGGTACAACAAGGAAAGGAAAAGATAATACCTCATTTCTCACAACATTGAACCTTAAACCTAGGGGAACGTACCACCAAGACCAAGGCCTTTACCACTTGAGCCAACCCCTAGGGGTTTAGAGCTCTCTTCTGAAATTCGAGAACATATTTACTCTGAGATGTGGTAATACCTTTCCGAGATGTGGCAACTTCATATTAGATCTCGGTATGATAAGAAAATATTTCAACTTAGCAATACCTCTAGAGTAGCTCACATTAATCACAATATCATCTACAATCTACAAATGTAGCCTGTATCGACATGCAGCTAGGTGGGGTAAGCAAATGAAATATTGAATGGTCTAATTTGGGTTATGTAAAAAACCAAACTCTAATATTGCTTTAGAAATTATCCAAAATCATGCTCTCGGTTATTGTTTTAGGGCATATAATGCCTTCTTTAGTTTACTTAATGCTCACATTACCTCAGTACTTTCTGTAAGCCACAAATCCATATGGTTGTTCTTTTTTACCCTCAAGCAAATCACTGTGTAGGAAGACATCTTCACCATCCAATTGAAACAACAATCAATAAAGATTAGCGGCAAGGAAAATTAATATCCAAATTGAGATCTTGTAACATGAGGAAAAGTCTCCCCATAATCAACAAATGTTTGAGTGTAAGCTTTGACTACCAACCAGGCTTTCGAGCCCATTTTGCATCCAATAGTTTGTTAACTAGGAAGTAATCAAACAAACAAGATCCCATCTCTCATTTTGATATACAATGATAATTACAATTTCATGGTTTTCCTCCGGTCAGAGTTGACAGCACATCCTGAGATAGATATGCTAGAAAGCTAGGAGGTAATGCAAGCGGCACAAAACAAACTGAGGCTGAATGGTCTAAAAAGGGCAAGAGTGGTCAAAAGCGAACAAAATAGGTCAAAAATTCAACTTACTCAGACGGGAAAAAAAATCAAACTGGCTGAAAAACTATCTAAACCGGGCTCAAACAGTCTGAACCTTCCAAAACTCAATGAGACTGAAAATTGAACCAGCTTGAAGTTTCCAGATCCTTGTTGACTTGGTTGCAGGTCTGGGTGACCGCTATTGTGGGCTGGGTTTGATTGCCCAAGCTAACCTCCACTATAATCCGAACCAAGAATCCTCGGTTATCCTTAAGTCGGAGATAGGAATTGTGTTTTCATTCATAACCAAACACCTCCCTCCAATTTTAAATGGGAACTCAAGCATTCTTCGACAACTACCAGAATAGCTAGCCAACCGCCGCAAGAGCTTCACTCCAACGAGCGCGCAGAGAATGCAGGCACGGATAACTAAGAGGACAAAAGTATAAAAGCCATGGACAACCACACAACATTCAAGCACACCTTGAATACTGTCACGAGCAACAATGCTCATAAAAAAAGACTACTACCACCACTGCAGACAGCTGAAGACAACTGGTCGCAGGAGCCCACTGCAAGTACCTGATTTCCATGAGTCAATTATCCTCTCAGCCAAGGGAATTTCACTACAAAGACCATGATCCAGTTCTGCTGTCCACCACATAAATGATGCAGTGACAACAGTGTCCCAAGTATCATTGTACGCCATCACACTAGCATTGTCGAACAACAAGTGAGACCAAACCTCAATAGGGAAACTAAATAAAAGAAGGCTAAAAATGAAAAAAAAAAAAAAAAAAAAGATTCGACTGCAGAGCTCTAATGTACTTAATCCTTGCTAGAGTGAAGAGTTGGGCTTGCAGAGTCCTTTCTTATGGTTGGATATTGCAAATAGGGAAGACTATTTAATTTTCCATCTAGGAGTACTGGTCTTCTATATTGATCCTTTCCAAGGAACCTATGATCTTACTCTGATATCATGTTAAGAATTCAATTAACTCAAAAAGGAAGGGAAAAGATGATACCTCCTGAACATTCGGGTATATAGGGCAGCTATAATCAATGTAGTTGACCCAGTAATTATTACAATAATTCTGTCCCATATACACTGATGTACTTAACATTTCTATACATGGGAGGGTAGAATAAGGTCTTTCTATTTATGGATAATGGTATGCACCCGTTCCATTCATTATAGTTATCCTGGAGCCTTGGGCACCAAAGGAAGAAGCATATTGACATCAGATCCTGCTTCTAAGTCAGTCTTTGGACTTTTGAGAAAGTATTCTCAATAACTACTTTTCCATGTTGAACCTTAGAGGAAGAATCTTATTTCTCTGCGACTTTGGTAAACTTTGTAAACATAGTATAAAATTGTTGACTATCTCTTCTGAAGGGATAAATCTATTTCTTATATGTTAAAGGCAAACTCATGTCAATCCCGTTTGTACAAATTTCATGATACGGTAGTTGTGACTCATGCATTCTCTCCAGAAAGAGAGATTTTACCAATTATGAGATCATAACTGCCACTGACGTATGTGATTGGTTTATTGCGGAGCTACAAGCAAATCAGGATGTTTCAAAGAGCAGGTTTACGAGTGAGATATAGGATATTTTAAAGCTCCCAAATCAATCTTGCGATATCATCTAATCTCCCTTGAAATGTATACCAAGTAAAGATGAGTATATAATACAAGTGAGTAAAGAATGCTTTCACAATGATCAAAAAGAGTAACATGGTTCATTGTGAAGAACATTTCTTTTCTGGTATAGAAAATGTAAATATAGCACCGAAGCCCCTTGCAGGCTCTATCATAAACACCTCATAATAGAATAAGAGAACAAGTCAGTTGGAAAATTGCAATTCCGTATTTGCTCAATCCCAATGATGCGATCAAATCAGTTGCTTGATTTGCTTTTATCTAATTTGCATATAAATTGTTCTTTTAATTGTTGTTCTCTCTTGAAGAACAATTTCTTTTGGTAATATATAAATTTTTATAGAATGTGATTCTAGGAGTATTGTGCCTAGATTGTTGTTTGGCATTGACCAATACCCATGTATGGATCTAATAGATAAACATATACAACTAGGTGGTTGGCATAAGAGACCTTACACAGAGAAGGAAGCCCCATTTGCTCAAAGACAGCTCGAAATAGAAGTCGGGTTTACAAGACCAGTTATCTGGTGTGAGCACAACCTTATTATGTCTTGTTACTAAGAAAAGAAAGGTTATTATGGCCAGATATAAACTTGTCAAACATTGGGCTTGGGGTTGGCTCAAGTGGTAAAGGCCTTGGGCTTGGGGGTATGCTCCCCCCAGGTCTAAAGTTCAAATCCCCTTAGGTGCAAACAATCTCTAGGGGCCATCGAACTGAAAAACTGAAAGATTTTTCCCTTGAATTACCTGAGGTAAATTTGTGGGAAACTCCTTGCCAAGGGCCTGTGCACTCTCGAGATTAGTCGGGACGCTGTTTCCAGACACCCAGTGCCAATAAAAATTTAAAAAAAAAATTAAAAACTTGTCAAACAATCTTCTAAACCTTGGTTGCCACTAGACCCACTATCATCAACTTATATAGATGGGTAATGCTAGGTACAAGCCCCAGATAGACAAGTCTCATACAAACCCTTTGTAAAAAAGTAGATCTCACTAATAAAGAATAGTTTTTTTTTTACACTTTTTTAAGGTGGGGTCCACTTTTTTACAAGGGTTTGCATGGGGCTTGTCTATTTGGAGCAAATCATTTCTCTATATAGACAGTACCACTTTTGGCATATTTTTCGGCACATCCTGAAGGAAGTAGATTTTATATTTTATTTTTCTGGGTCAAGAACTCAAATTAGTTGCAAGCTTTCAAAGACGCTAGAGAATACAGCAGTCACCCAAATTGTTCAATCCTCAGAGAATTGAGATCCCTAGCATGAACTCTAGGGCTGAAGTGGACTACACAACATTTATAGCTGCCTGAGTGAATTTATCAAGCAGCATTAAATGCTCAATAAATGCTATGGGACCCACTTAATGTGTTTATTTCTCTCCCAGTCTATACCCTAGTATTCGGTCAAAAGCTCTAGGGGTTTCAAATCCTCAGAAAGAGTATTCGGTCAAGAGTTCGGCAGGTTTTGTACTCCAAAAAGCATCAAGAATTTCTGATGGGTTTTGCCAATTGTTGGTGAAACATGCATACTACTTTTGAAAGATCCATTACAAGAATTATGTGAACACAAATCAAAAGTTGTTCACCCAGACCTGTGTACTTGGGCTTTGCCTAGTCTCCTATCAATGAAAATTCTTAAAAAAAAGGTTGTTCAGCCAGACCATTTTAATTCATTCATGATACATGCAATCAGCACTCATTGGGAGGGAAACCTGGATTTTTGTAGATCATTAGGCATTACCTGTGAGACCTCATGGAATATTAGTAATTTGTTTTGGTGATGTGGAGCCTCACTAAAGCAGGGTCTGAAGGACCCACCCCAAAGGAGTGAACCCGGATACATGACCCCACCTGCCAGTCATTATGTTGTCAGCCCAACCAAGTCTTAAACAAATTCTCTTTTTTTAAAGAACAGGACAGTACTCCCATCATTTTATGAATGAACCCTCACTTGTGATGGAGAAATATTGTGATAAAATCTTCTTTTTTTGGCACCGGGTGTTCAGGAACAGTATCCCGACTAATCCTAGGGTTGCACAAGTCCTTGGCAAGGAGTTTCCCGCAAGTGCACCTTGGGTAATTCAAGGGAAAAATCCCCCAGTCTGATGGCCCCTAGAGATTGTTTGCACCCAAGGGGATTTGAACCTTAAACCTGGGGAGAGTATACCTCCAAGTCCAATGCCTTTACCACTTGAGCCAACCCCTAGGAGTTTGTGATAACATCTTTGGATTCCTTATGTCCTTGACTTTCATTGTTCTTATGAACCTAGCTAATTACCATGAAAATCAATATTCTTTTGTAACCACTTTTGTGTTGTATTATTAATACTCGTCCTTAAATTGTTATATCTTACCGATGCATATTTTTATTGGGGTTCCAGGAAATCCAGCTCTGCGGCATGGAAAACCAGGATCCGGTGTTGGGCTGGGATATGGTCTTCGGTTCAAATCTCAGTTTGGTCACTTTCAGGTTGACTATGCAATTAATGGATTTCAACAGAAAACTGTCTACTTCAGCATCAGCAACCTTTCCTCCTGAATGCTTAATTGCAAATTTCATGCGGTTTGTGCAAATTCCAAGTTTCTTATTGAGAGCTACTACATTGCTGTTCCCAATCTCTGATGGAGTTGGCTTCACCTATTTAAATTATTTTCTGATGAAAAAAAATCTCCGATGGATCATTCAAATTCCGTCGATTGTTTAAGCTGCAGATATCCAATTTCTTTTGGGTCTCCATTTGACCACTGTTTTGAGAAAATGAGAAGTACAGGAAATATTTGCTTCTTGTTTATGATTTTTTTTTCTCTTTACAAGACCCAAATTCTGAATAAGATTTACACAAGGTTTTAATTTTTTCCTTTATCTACAGCATTTCCTGTTTTTTTTTTTTTTTTTGGCAGGGGGGAGGAATACTGTACAGATATTTCTTCTTATAATGAAGCTTTAAGTTATTGCATATTGAGATTTGTCTGAGCTTTTCAAAGTTTAATTTATGTAACTACATGATTTAGCCTCCCAGCTTCTATTGTAATTGTTTATGTGATTAATGATAATTTGTTTATCACAAAATATTTCAAAATGTGAATCACATTCCATCACAACATTATTCTACACTAAGTAAGCAGGAAATCTTTCAATAATTTACTACATCCAAGAACTCAGAATCACATCAACAAAACCTTAAAGAGGTATGTTTAAGGTATTGTGCTAGCATTCACAAAAACACTTGAATAACGATTTTTCTGCTAAACAATGTTTTCTAATGTTCGAGCAAGTGTAAAGAATGTGGTTTGTTTTATCATTTTACATTGTGTGATGATTCCAAGTTTTTAATTGACCACTTGTGTTACTTAGGAAGCAATTGATTTATGTTTAAACAAAGTGATGGTGTTAGGGATGTGCTTTCATTACCATGTTGGAGTATGTATCTGTGTGTTGAAGGAACTATGTTGAAAATGTGATGAAGTATTAAAGCTTTCAATTGTATACTTTGTTAAAAAGTTTTATTATTAAAGAACTACTTACTGTTTGGTAAACACCCTTAAAGCATTTTTAAAGTTGTTGCTGTGGTTTCAGCACTCTCTGAATGTGGCTTTTAGCAAAAGTTTCAATTTTGAATTTCTTTTCAAAAGTAGGTTCTCAACGTTTTTTTTTTTTTTTTTTT
>QEOT01003827.1:12458-24787 GCA_003123785.1 Pterocarya stenoptera
GTCCATCGATGTTCGTGTCTCTGCACTATTATTGTACAGATACATCGAATCTGACGCAAAAAAGATCTTATTGAACACTGGAATTTGTTTGTGCAACAAATATAGAAACGCTGGAAAAAGGTCTCTTTCGTATTAGTGATTTTAACTTCTAATTTCATAACCAAGAAATTTGTGGCCGATATTGTAAGAGAACTACCAAGTTTTACACCAGAAAGTCATAAACTTTTAGACCTTAGATGTGACCAAAGGGTGGAGGTGGGGATATCGTAGAGTGATGCATTATGCATAGACACTATCATAGTAGGTAGGCAGGCAGAAGATAGTGAAATTTAAACTATCGCCGGACGAGCTGTTCCTAGGAAAGATAATAGTTCTCAGGCAGGCAATCAATTAATCCATCACAATATGTATGCATAGCATTATCATACTAGACAAAAGAAGGTGAAATTTAATTAAATTTTCATCCAATGAGCAAAACATTATCTTAGGAGAAGATAGAGTGGAATGGGTCATACTTCGAAGGATTTTACTATTGGATAAGGTGGAGAGATGCGACATGGTAAGTAGGATCTTTCCTAAGCCACTCATGTATTAAAACTGGAAAAAGCATGTTTAAGGGATGCAAGCCTATTTAAAGAGCTTTGCAATAGAGTTTATATAAAGTTCTCAATGAGGTTGATTGTAAGAGATACCGGAAAGGCGTTTTAGCGTTACTTTTTTTTCAAATAACCATCTTATGCAAAGCTCATTTCTCCATTAATGTCTAAAAGGGATCACAATACAAGCATAGGCTGTATAAAATAAAAAAATTTATTAATCCAAACACATCAACAATTTATCAATGCGTAATCATATTAAAAATATGAGCTATTTATTTAAGTAATTGTGCAAAAGTACTGGTGTAAAATGCAAAGTAGTATGTAGGATCTTCATCATTTATATATGCCAGTTAATTTCTATCAAACCAAAATAACAAAGTAGCCAAACCAATCAACTGGAGAGTAGCTAGGGATCGATGAGCTGCTCTCAAGTTGATGACATGAGATTATGACATGAGTAGTACTATTGCTTTGATGAAACACTTTTACGTACAGTTTTCCTGATCTATTTGTACGTAGATCAGCGAAATAATTCCATTATTATGTAATATTCCATGGTTTTATTGATATTATATGATCTGCATCCATATATGGCATCCAACTAGCACGTAGAAAACAATTAATAGTACCGTATCTTTAGTGGTTGAGGGGGGGAAAAACTAATGTCGCAATACCCCCAAGGAGATAAACATCATGTGTCTGATCTCTCCAGGAGTGCTGGCCGGCAAGGGTAATTTATCCAGATCATCATCCTCCNAAGTACCGTATCTTTAGTGGTTGAGGTGGGGAAAAACTAATGTCGCAATACCCCCAAGGAGATAAACATCATGTGTCTGATCTCTCCAGGAGTGCTGGCCGGCAAGGGTAATTTATCCAGATCATCATCCTCCAAATATAGCTGGCCCTTAGTTTTAGGTTTAGGATTACGATTTCCCTAAAATGCACTCTCGCTAATTAGTTATTTCTAGCTGTCCTAATGTTTTCTTTGATTCAATTTGGTTGTGAGTGAATTACCGTACTTAAAATTAGCAAATATAAGTCCCAGGTCATGTACTTAAAAGTGCAAATTAATTGATTGGATCATGGAAATCATGAACATAATTTTCAAAAATAAATCCCATGCATGCATCTAGATCTTTTCTCATGATGCAAGGTAGATTTAATCATTAGATGCATGCATGATAGGATACTGGGGAGTGAATTTGTGATCACTCCCCAGTGTCATGTAAATGATAAATTTCTTTCCAGAAAAATAAATGTTTTAAGTAAAATCATAATTTCGACACCAGATGAAGATAATATTTCCCGATCCCAATTGAATTGAAGAAAATATGCCAATCACGAGAAAAATGCAAGAGGATTTTGTGACATTGAAACTGAAGTACTCCTTGTAGTACCCCACAAGAGACATATATTTTCTAATTGTCTGGACATCTCTGCTATTGTATATATAAAGCAATTGATGCTGAATTAAAAACTCTCAATTTGAAGGAAAATGGACAAAAATAAATTGTTAGTTAAATTAATCAAAATGGGTTGAAAACTTGTATAATTGATGCCATATATTTATCGTTTTATTTCTGTGGAACTTTCATTATATCTAGGACTGACATGCATAAGCTAGCGACACGACCCTATATATATATATATATATAAACTCTGAACTTTGGCATTAATATGCTGTGCATGCAACTTCCTGCCAATTTAAAGACACATTTGCAGATATTGAATGTCAATTAGACCAAATTAATATACAGATTAATGGCCTGTTATTTGCAAAAATAGAAAGAAAAGAAAAGCTTATTGAGAGGTTAATGATGGTTTGTGAGGGTCCATTATGCAACCCTGTGTAGACCCAAACAAGCCTACTATCCCAAACTAGCAGCTCAGTTTCAGTTGGAAAACTGAGTCCTTGGGTTAAAGTAAAACTTATTATTAAGCAAATTAATCTTTTAATTAAAAATATTAGGAGGATGAATATCCATGCAATTGCTTTTAGAAACCAGACATGACACTAGTACTACCACAGGTAGGACCAAGATTCGGACTCATCTTACAAAGCTGTCCACCTATTCATGTCCTCATAATATTCTAGCATCTAATTTTTTATTTTTTTTTTGTTCCAAAATATGTGGAAGTTCCAACTATTCACCAATGAACGGGTTTCATGCAATGCCATCAAATTGTAATTTGAGCTATCATGTGTATTCTATTGAGGCAATATGCTTGTAAATACTGTGCATGAGAAATGAATTAGAAACAGAGCGTAATATTAATTCATATATTTCCTTTGTGTTTTCTCCCAAACACTTAGTGTTCTTCTACGCTTATTCCTAATTAAGAAACGATGTTTTTAGAAGTACGAGTTGATCTGCTGGGGAGAGAGGGGGGGGGGGGAACTACAGCAACCCAACGATAGAAACCAGAAACCCATCCCTTCCGCAATTACAATACAACAATTTCACAACAGGTCTCTATCCGTGTATGCTAAGTGAGTATGGACACCATGCAGGATAAAATTGGATGCATCAAGAGTATCGTAAATAGGGTCTAAAAGAACTCAAAATTTGAAACTGTCCATCAAATTTCCTTAATCATTCATCTTCAATTCATATTTGTCACTGTTGCTCCTCCTAGAAATCGAGCTCTGCTTTCCATCGTCAATGGTGGGATCCTATCTCCAACTCTACTGCTGCAATATTTGAAGGAATGTAGTGCCGATAAGATTGTAAACTCGAGAAGAACAAGAAATTTGAGAAAATATTCCATAAACCCTAGGAATGACATTACAGATTGAAGACAATGAAAAAGGAGATAGGGCTCGAGATTTTCTTTCGCCTACCATACCTTCGGATTCGGGGAACAACCACAGAATCTGTGAATTGCTAGAAGGCGTCTTCGATTTGGGAAGGGAAAATAGAAAGGGGAATGACAGGGGGAAGTCGATTTTGGTGTTTGGTAACAGAAGAATGAGACCTGGACACGGGGAAAAAAAGAAATTTCCTTAAGGTTTGTAGCGGCGTTTTATAAAACATCGCTGTAATTAATCATCTTTATTGAAGGAAATAGCCGACGCGATTTGGAAAAATTACTTGTGACAACAAAGTCGCTGCAATAAAGCCGAATCTCGATAGGAAAAGAAAAGTTACTGTAAACCGTGCTTTAGGAGTTACTTGGCGCTATTTTTGGCCGACTAAATTTGTAAACGACGTAACACGTGGCTATTTCTGTCGATTTCTGTTGCGACACATAAAAAATCGCAAGGAAAGGCCTCCTATGTTGTAGTGACATATTGGAGAGACACACTACAACACAATTTGTCTTTTGTAATAGTGGAAACAGTCACAAAAAATAACCAAAATATCACTAAAGACATAATTTGTCTTTTGTAATAGTGGAAACCGTCACAAAAAATAACTAAAACGTCACTAAAGACATTTGGTGACCACGACCGTCATCTAATGTGCGTTACAGAAAGCAATTGGTGACAGTTTACTTTTGAATTGTTACTTAAAATATTTTTAATGATAGTTGGAGGTGTTTCGTTTGGTGTAACGTTCGAATGTTTTCTTTAATGTGACGGTTGAGATCTGTCATAAAAAGTAAAGTTCAAACATCAACTTGATCAATTGGCATTCGAATGACAGAAATTGATGTTCGTTGAATATAGTTCGAACCTATCATATGTACGTTCGGATCTTTATACGTCTGGACGTTAACTGCAATAAACGTTTGAATTTCCGTTCGAGCGTTAATGGATCAATGCTCGAACATAATGGGTATAAGGTTTGGATGTGAGTTCGAATGTTAACGAAAAAGAGTTCTAACGCACGTGGTACGTTCGGAGGTTTCTTCAAACGTTAATCGTTTAAACGTTCAGACGTTTTGTTCATTTGAGGGTTAGTACATTCGAACGTTGACAAGTACTTTCCAAAGTTATGTTATAACTTTGTGTAATTACATTCAAACATTTGTTCGAATGTGAACTAATGTTCGATAATTTTTTATTTACATTCGAACGTACAGATTAGAAATATTAATTTCATAAAATTAAAAAACATACCAACTGTATCATATTACACACTATCATTTAACAACTAATAATGTCTTATAAAATTTTAAAATTAGATATTAAAAGTTAATATACACTGATAAAATTGAAAAAATTCATTTCTTCTTCTTTCCTTGCTCACCGCAATTCTGTTACAATGACATAACACGCTCCATTTGTATCACCATCTCTCGCTGCACTTGCTTTTAGACTTCACTGCGTATTCTTTCCTCCTGGTCCCTCTAATGGTCCTTCAAACGTGTTTCTAAATGAGACTGCCGCTCTAAGAGGGACTTCAACTCTTGCTATCTCGACCTCATATACTCATTCTCGCGCCATGCAGCTTCTAAATCTTTGGTAAGATTATTAATTTGTGAAGTCGATGAGGTCGAGGAGGATGAACTAGAATGCTTGAAAGATCGTCTCAAACCACTTGCCATACTAGACCCGGGCCCGAGCATTTACATGAATATATCTATTTCACTTGGAGAGGATTCACCAGAAGCTGACTTGTATTACTATAATTTTTTCTTGCAATTTGAAAGAAAACACACAATAAGTAACGTATTAAAAGAAAAATAAATAAAAAATAAATTATTCACAGGTCGCATAATTTATTTAACAAAATTAATACTGTCTACATAATTATCTGCAGTAGCATGATCCATCCATTTACTGCACTCATTAGTATGAGTAGCAGCATAGACATGAATGAGGAAAAAGTTTTCAGGATCATCACGTTTCTAACAAAGCGACATTAGCAATTTTAAAAAGATAATATTAGTACTTAAATAAAAGAATATCAGAAAAATAAATTAATTTTATAATTTATTAATTTCCATTTTATTAGCAAGGCGGTGGAATAACCTTGAACCTGCACGATGGTGGATAGTCAAAGCGAATCTATTCTTTGTATTCGTAGAAATTAAGTGCTACAAAATTAATTAAGAATGTTAATTGTAATATATATATATACATATAATATATAGCTCAAAGATAAATGTAAATAATTAAAGGATATAAATCTAGAATACCTGATAATTTGGAGTTGCGAAAAGATTACATCCCTTTCTCTAATCGTCTAACTTCATATGCTGGAAAGGGGACTGTGCAATCTCTTACAACGTCTCAAACTTCTTGAAATGGTCATGAGATTGTTCCTTGTGACGTCGGAATAATGTAGCCATCAACTCATTCACAATTCTCTCGCTATGGTCAAAGTTGAGGTCGAATTCATCCTAATAAGTGAATTAGGTAAAAAATATGATATACTAATCTAGGTGAAAAAATGTACTCTCAAAGTAAACTTACAAGCACATGACTCCAAATGTGCTCCTTAATCTCATTTGGAACATCTCGCCATGATCGCACATAAAATAGAAATCAGCTCGGACTACTGTGCCAATAGGAGGAAAGCGTTGTTGCACTACCATCCACTGCTCCAGTGGAATTATTAGGAGTAGTAACCTTGAGTTTTCCGTGCCTTCTATTTTTTTCAAGAGAAATGCCACGTGTATAGCCACGACCCGACTAGCGGATGCATCAACTAATAGATAATAGTGTAATTATAATTATATAGTTATTGAGACAAAAGTATTAATATATAATTAATTATCAACGACATTTTCTTACTGGTAGGTGTTGACTGGCTATCGTTCTCTTGCGTGTCAACTTGATCTTCAGGAGTGAATTTCTCAGGTGAAGAGTCCTCAATGGGTTCGGGACTTGGACTTGGCGGAGGAGACGCATTTCTTCGTCTTCGTTTTGGCGTCATTCTTAAGGCATGATTAATATGATAAAGAAAATTAATTAAAAGAAATTATGAAAAGTATAATATTCTATAGTCACCTATATGAATAAAATATTTAATACTTTTATTCTTCATGTTTGGATGTATTTTTCATGCTTGTTTCAGAATCTCTCATACTAACATCTTCGTCATCATCATCAACCTCTTCTTCGTTCTCCTTATCTACTTCCTTCCCAGATTCTTCTTCGTCTTCTCTTTTCTCACTTACTTGAATTGAATGATGATTTAATACGGACGGGTCGAGAAGGACGGGTGGGACGTCATCTCCATAAAAGTGGAGCAACTCGAGTGCACCGAGGTCAACAAACAAGTTAATACCCTCTTTATCTTCTTGGTAGGTCTCTATAATAGGAGTGTCATCTTCATCTCCACTATTCTCACGATCCGCATTCGTTTCTACTTCATATATATTTCGAGAGATAAATTTTTGTACGACTCGCCAAGTTATCTCTCCACTATCTTCATCAACACTTTTCATTGGATCAATCAAGTAATAGATTTGGGTAGCTTGACAAGCCAATACGAATGGATCATCTTTGTATCATTTAGATGCAATACTGATACTCGTAAAGTGATTATCCCTATGTATCGAAACCCGACCACCACCTAGATCTCACCAATTACATTTAAAGGCATATGTTACAGACCTACTCAGATATTTTAATTCGATAATATCACGTATGACACCATAAACGACATTTTGGAATGTTTTGTACAACCTGAATAAAGCTCGTGCTTTGCATCTTCCCGCATTATAGCGAAATTTTCAGAATCAGTCCCTTAGCCACTTGAGGCATTGTCGTCTATGTCATCCATAAACATTCTAGCTCCAATATCACCCAACATCTCCTCCACCTCATTCCGCTCATAATCATCATCTATGTGCCGCAAATAATTCGGATGATCGAACAATACATCTACTGACTGTGCATAAGGCATACTGCCAGATCTATATCATTCACAAATATATGACTTTCAACTTTAGCCAACTCTATCGCACATAAATTTTTACACCCTAGACATAGACACTTAATGTGACCACGACTATCAGTAGAGGTCCGAGTAAAATCAATGAAGGTTCTTACTCCACGTGCATAGGGTGCGTATCCCTTTTCAAGTCTATCGCTTAGACGCATCCAACTTTTATCTATTTCTAAAAACATCTATCTATTAGTAAGACGTACATAGAAAATTCACATGCATGCCATGCTCGAATTCTCTCTGCTCTTTTTATAAGACAGTTGGTCTTATCCCATTCGAGATTATATTTTCCATATTGTACATATTCCTTCACTTTACTACTTTCCATGTCTGGAGAAATTTTGGCAGCATCTCCCCATAGTTCTCCAAGTATACATGTTCACATAGAAGGATTGTGACCCTACAAACAGTATATTCGAAGAACAGTAGAGGAAGACACTGAAACTTCATACTAAACGTGTTCAGTAGGAGTAACAAGAATGTGCAATACAAATAATATAATCTCAAACTATCCACACTAGACAATTCAGAAATTTGTAGACACCTAAATGTACACTAATTCCTGAATGGGTCTAAGGTTATTTATGAAATGTAACACAATATCTATAAAAAAAAACATACAATAATATTTTCATGTTGTTTGAATTAACAATGTTAAAGAAATAGTAGTGTTATATTGTTGAACTAGAGAGAGATGGAAGAATATGTTCACAAGTTTTCTATCAGTAGACAACAAGAGAAAATGATCTTGAAAAAATGTCTAAATTTTAGTCTAATTACTTATTAGTCACAAACTCTCCGGCCTTAACAACTCTCAAGGCCGGAGAGATTTTGACAGTTAAACAATTTGACAGATATTTCCTCAAGATAATTCTCTCACGTTATCTGGAAACAGTCAAGCTTGTGAGGATATTGTTATTATAATTGTTATTATATAATTTTAATTATTACTATTCCTAAATTATCATTTTAATTGTTATTATATATCTTAGTTACTTATTAATTGATATCTATTTAATTTATTTGTCATTGTATAATTGTTATTATAATTGATACTTATTTATTTCTTAATATTTATATTTTAACTTAATATAAGTTGATTTATTTTAATTACTTACAAAATATAAGCACATATCAGTTATAATTAGTTATTATGTCTAAAATGTTTACTAATATTTATTTACTTTTTTGAGTGAGTTATTTATTTATATAGACAATAAGTATATAATTTCTAATTAAGCATTTATTTGATCCTTATTTATTTACTTTCTATTTTATACTATTTACTCCAACTCTCTACTTATTTGGTGGGTTCAAGACTTTTTTTATTGAAGAGTATTTTACTTTCTTTATTTAAATATATATATATTTAGTAATATAATGATTTGGAACCTCACAATGGTAGGAATATTTAATAATTTATTAATAATTATAGTTATTATATGTATATTATACTTTATATATAGTTAAGTTATTTACTTATAAGTCACATAATAATCATATTCTAATTAAACTAGTATGAAGATATTATATATACTTATTAAATATTAAATATTTATTCCCATATTAAGTGTATATTAAATTTTTTTAATTTTGACTTAAATTAAGTTCCTAAACTTATAATTTTCTTACGAAAGAACAAATTCAAAAAAATAAAAAAATATTATATAAAAAAATTCGCATAAATCCACAAACTAAACACAATATATTTCTAACCATATAAACATATTCAATAAAAATTCACAAATAATAATCACAATATTTCAAATCCATATCATAACATATTCACAATATTTCCACAACAATATTTCTAAACATATTAATTTATCAATAAACACCATAAACACACCAAAAATTTCACAAAATTCATAAACAATAATCACAATATTTCAAATCCATAACACAAGATATTCACAATATTCCCACAACAATATTTCCAAGAATAAGGACATGTTTGCTCATATTATATATCATCTTATCTCATAATTTTCTTTCCAAACATAACTTAAATACAAACGCTTTTTAATTTCAAATGTTTAACTTTTTCATCTAATCATTACTTAATCATTACTAATTTTCCAAACTTTCAACCAAAACATAAAAAATAATACTACTTTTTCAAATTTCAAACCAAAATTATATTTTAACAATATTTTAATTTTGTAATATTTTTATTCAACTTTTTCTTTCTTGTTTCCTAAAACCCAATAAAATATCATAACTCAAACTATTTCATTACTATTCAAACAATTTCATGGTTACAAAATTCACATCTCATCTTATTTCTCAAGCATCACCAAACCTTTTGTTTATAAGAAATGTTTTTTTTATTAAGTAAAAATTTATTAATATAAATAAGCGTAACCAAGGACACTGCGTGTATACAAGACAAAACAATTAGGCCATAAACGTAACCCCCTAATAAATAGTAAGCCCATAATAGGGAACCACGTCTAAGATAGATAAATTAAAAACGTATCCAATCTACACCTAGCCCGATTGGGACAAAACACACCTCCCCAAAGCAAAGCAAGTCATTGTAAATACTCCAACCCCTTGTTTCCCACATAATTAATACTCCACCCAAAGCTCCCTTAGAAGCTAAATAGGATCATTCTAGCCCTCACTCGACTTGGACTACCTCCTTTAGCGTTGTAATTGATTGCCCAAGTAAGACCCTTAAGTCTCTGCTCTTCTTAGATCTTGATTTTGTTTCAAGTAAGTGACCCGCCTCAATTGCAATGAGCAGGGTTGTGAATTGGTCATCAAATCCTCCACATATAATCCCTATACACGGTTGTATCTTGTTAACCTTTTGCAAAACCCAATCTGATGATGAGTCAACTATATTGTTTATTAGTTGAAGAGATAATAGGGGGCAACATCTTCCCCAAACAAAGCAATTGTACACTAGGTCCTAAATATTCCGCTCAAGATACCAACAACAAAGCCATAATTTCCGCCACACCATCTCCTGCACCTTCTCAACAACTCCTTTGTTGCTGTCATAAGATGCCTGAAGAGATGCTGACAAATTGGTTCACTCCGTCATGAGTGGTGAGGCCACAGTCCCCATTGGAGGTTTTGGGTTGGTAGAAAATCCCTAAAATCCCCTAAGTCTCAAAAGCACAACAAGTTCCTTCCCCTCTAGCATGGTTGCCGTCATTTCGTAGGAGAGAACATTGACTGAAGTTATGCCACCCCTGGCCATCCCAACAGACCCTACAGCTCCCTTAGGCCTCCGCATTACACCATTTGCCTTCAACTCTGGCATGGGCGCCATTGTTTATTTAGGGAGAACACTGAGCAAAGGTGTAACACTAACCATTGCCTTTTTTGTGTCATTGATGGTAGAGGGCATTCCATTTTGGCCATCTCTACGCTGATACCCAATGTAGAACCCACTTCGAATATAGATGACCCAATCTTCCTTTTGACCTATCACACTCTCTTGGATGACCTGGTTATAGGGATTAGGCCGAACCCAACTTTCTTTTTTCCTTAATCTGATTTTAAAGATTCAAGTCTATCTTGGGCTCCCTCTTATTGGGCCTTAAAGCCCTGTTTCCATCAACCGAAGGCAAGTCTATTTTCATAGATGAAAAGTCTACCGTTGCCTTCAAATCGACAAGTCGTTTTCATCTCCTTTAATGTATTGTGCATCTCTTTTTCAGCTATACTGCCATTGGGACAACCAATACCATCCCTTGTTGCATAAGAAACGACTCTTATGCTTTCTAAGGAGTCAAACCCCCTCTGTTGGTCTTGTCCATTCATGATTTGTAGAGGCTCTAGACCACTTTCATAGTTTCCCATCTTGCCCATATATAAAACTGAGCCATTGAAGCATGACCCGTACTCAGAGTTGCTGCATATGAATGCCTCGCCACCGTGGTTGTGCTTGGGTCTTTTTGTTTCAACTTCGAATTGATGTTCTCATGACCAGATGTATTCTTCTGGCTTTGACTCCATGACCCATCATCATGAATGGAGAAAAATAGAGCAGCAGCTCTGCGTAACTCGACAACAAATTTCTCCCAACCCATATAATCCTTCTGGAATGACTAGAACACCTTCGCAGCCTCCTCCGCCTTATTTAGTAAGAGTTCTTCTATAGTACAGCCTCCTTTTTAACTGCACACCATACTCCAACTGAGATGCAGGTGCCAAGTCATTTTTTATTAATAATATATAAAATATGAAATAATCAAAATTACATCTCAGTCGCTGTCTTAAATTGTGACCTCCCCAAAATCCAAACTTGTCGTCCCGAAATCCCAACCTCCCCCAAATGCAATCTTCATTCTTCCAACTATTTTTTCAACCCCATTTTTATTTTCTCCTATCTATCTCACTGTCGGCAACCACCATCTCACTCAACTTCACTGTGGGCATCCACTGCCACATACGACCTAACTAGCAACTAACTCCTTCACAACTCAGCAAAGCTTTCTTCTTGATCTCAACACGGAATTCATTCAAGATGATTTTGCTTAGAGAACTTGCCAAAAGAACATTAGTCTCACAAGTCTCTCTCAAATCTTGAGTTACTACTTGATCGAAAAGTGAAATAGTCGTGCTACGCAGATGAGATTTGGGTTGAAGTGAGACAAGAACGATGCTGGAAAAATGGAGCTTGAAACATGCAGGGGTATAGAGTTTTAAACTAGGACAAGAGGCTGAAAGCTTGCAAATGGACGAAAGAATAAGGAGAACACAGTTGGAATGGAAGTGGAATAGAATACCATTGAAAAAGGGATGAAAGAACGTAAGGGGAGGAGGGAGAGAACAAAGTTGGAAAAAGGAAGGGGAAAGAGAACTTACAACATTGGGAGAGGTGTCTTTGAGCCCATTTTTTCACTTTTTCTCTTTAAATGGTTGAACATAC
>QEOT01003827.1:34636-115541 GCA_003123785.1 Pterocarya stenoptera
GATTTCTTTTCTATGTCCCTCCTTGACAAGTCATGTACTGCTCGCATGATATCATTTACGCTAATTGTTTGAGTTATTCTATTTACAAGTCGACCTAAGAATGCACTTATATAGAAAATTAGATTGTTTGGATAGTGAGATAAATGAGATGCAGATAAATTGAATAAAATATTGTTAGAATATTATTTTTTAATATTTTTATTGTATTAGGATTTGAAAAAGTTGAATTGTTTATTATATTTTATATAAAAATTTAAGAAAATTGTAATAATGAGATGAGATGAGATAAGATGAGACCATCTCTATATCCAAACAAGGCTAAGTTTATAAAATATTTGATTTTTAAATTTTTCTTACAAATCACATAATGCTAAGTCAATAATCAAGAGGGTTAATTGTCCTCCGATCCACACCGACTTGTAAATAGAGATTTTAAATTAATATTTAGATTACTAAATTATGGATTATCGGAGTTTAAGGCCTACCATGTAATTAATGGGTTACTAGAACATGACTTGATTGATCAACCAGCGCGTAACGGTACCAGTAATTGTTATATATATTGAAAATTATTTATAAATTCTAGGCCTCACATAAAATGGGTGAACTGGTGTGAGACAAAATCTATTAGGTATTAAAATTATATATTAACGATCGAAATTAATTAACAAGAAGAGATTGATCATACGGACAACACCCCACAATTTGGTCTACACCCAATTAAATACGAAACCCTTTAGCAAATGGATTGATTCATGTCTTTTTTGTCATGAGAAATTCTACTTATCATCCTCATACTACACATACACTAATATGTAATCTGTTATTTTTGTCCTAGTTAAACACACATATTTACACATGATCAATATGTGTGTGTTAAATAGAAGAGCAAAAATGACAAATCATATATTGGTGTGTGGTGTAGGAGACGAGAAGTAGATTTTTTTTTTTTGTTATTTTGTAGCATAGTACAAGAACAAAAAAAATACATATTTCGAGTCATCCACGTAACCATATTGTTTTAAACAGCGTAGGTATCTTTCTCACGATGTTACAATTAAATATTGATTATTGTACATGAGAAGTCATCTTATTGAAAATTTTTAGGCAGCAATCCTATACAACATACCTATTTTTATTTTTTGTTTTTTGTTTTCCTTAGCTGATGTGTGGTGTACTGTTGAGTAGAATGACTCTAATCTATTATATGCTAAGGGACATCACTGAAAAATTAATTTGAAAATTGTTTTCATATATGTGGATCTAGAGGTTACTTGGCTGCAATCATGGTTTTTTGGGTTGAGTTTGAAGGGCAAGGCAACCAAAAATAGTAGCGCTACATGTACTTAATAACAATTTTACTTAAAAAAAAAACTCACAAATATTCATTTTGTCAAGTTCCTTTTGTAATTTAAATTTTGAATTTTGAATTTTATAATTTTCAGCATATCAATAATTGAAACGTGGAGTAGTAAGTCAGTATTTTTCGTAAGAGAAAACTTTTTGGTCGGTACATCTGAAGTAGGCTTGAGAACAGCCTCCAATATAATAAAGCCACGTAGCCCACCCATTATTGAAGGAATGGTCGTGCACCGCACCGAACCTCGTCTCTCTCTTTCTTCAAAAAAGCAGAAGTTGTTCTCTCTCGTCTCTCTCTCTCTGAAAATGCACCGAACCTTGTCTCTCTCTCTTTGAAATCACACAGAGGTCAACTCTCCCTCTTTCTCTTCTATCTCTCCCAATCACATCGAAGAGCTCATCTCTCTCTCTCTCTCTCTCTCTCTCTTATCAAATACCTATCGACGCTGGCCAGCCCAAGAGTGGTACGTATTGCGTTGGTTTTTTATTTTTTATTTTTTTATTTTTATTTCATATAATGTTTATCTAGCATTGGTTTGGACTAAGATAGGATATGAGATAGGTGTGATACGTTTTTCCAATCAATTTGGTGTGGATTATTGCTTAAAATGGGTGGACTGAGATAGGATTTGAGATAGATGTTTGTTGTGAATTTGGGTAGATTTCGTATCGTTTGTGATAAGGAACCAATGAATTGTAATGGAAGTATTCGGTAAAAAAATAACATGCTATGCAGGGAAGGTGTTTGACAAATTTCTTAAAAAATGTGGAGATGATTGATTACGAAAGTTCTCTGCTTATCCTTTAATTTCCTCAAATAAATGAAACCAATCACTAATCAAATCTCCCTTACAACCCCATTTATCAACTTTTGACGCACTGCAGCTTGAAACTGGAAACTTGAGCCAACAAAAAGGCATTTTGGGATGAAAGTTCATGGAAAATGCTTAAGAATGCATGATATTACTTTTCTGTTGTCTTGGTATTCAATGTTGCCTTTCAAACATTTTATTTGCAGTTATTGACCCGAAACTTGTGTTTGCAGCTTCTTTATGTTATGATGTTATGGAAGCCGAAGGTCACCCATTTCTGCTCTCATTTATATGCAATAAAATAATATCATTGTCGTCTGCAAACTGATATTAGAAAAGTCTTTTGTGAAGAGACGAGGCAGCAGGCAATAAAGGAAGAGTACATCTCCAACCTATGCAAGTGCCAAAGTAGAAATGAACTCTAAATTTCTTGAAAGCGTCCAAGCTATCCAAGCTATCCAAGCTGTGCAAGTACATCTCCAAGCTGTCCAAGATGTGCAAGTGCCAAAGGATACATGATGAACATGTAAAGAAAGAACAAGCTGTAATCATTAAGTCATTTTCTGTAATGTTTAGAGCACTTTTTGTAAGTTTTATGTAAACTTTGTGGTGGCAACATTCTAGTTTTATACAACCTGACCTTTTTGTATCTTTTGTATCTCTTGTAAACTTTTGAGCAAACATCTTTCCTAGGTGAAAGAGACCTTAATGCAGGTTGTGGCTTTGTCTTCATTACCTGATGTAATTTTCTTATGAATGTACTTGTCAAATAATGGCATTCAATATTGATGATTAAAATCTCATTCACTCCACAAAAATCCCATTAACTCCACAAAAATCCCATTCAATATTGAAATGGTCATGGGGCTTTGACATGAACAATCAAATTAACAACAAAAAAACGTATTCAAACACCCCATAATTGAAATGGTCAAGTAGTATGGAAATAAATTGCTATAAATGAGTAGAGAGGTTATTGGTTAGAGGGAAGATAGAGTTAGTTCGTGAAACCATGAACAACAACTCATCACCAATATCTCATCACCATTAGTCTAGTTGGTTAATCTACATCAGTACATAAGCACATAGATATTTAATATAAGAATAAATAGCATAACGAAGGCGGGTGTGTGTATTTGCATGTTTATATATGTCTTCATGATTAACACAAAGTGATCTCTTAAATATGATATCATGTCTAAAGACATGATAGTGATAAAAGTCATAACATGCATGTTTATTAGTCAGTAGCCATGTAGGATTGCTTGTATTGATTTTAAAATAAATTATAAGAATTCTATAGTTACATTATACATACACAAACACATAGGCAATTTATGCATAAATTGAAAGAGCAAACCACCCCTGTTTCCACGACATAGTCAACAAACTACTTGCTATCAACAACTTGAGTAAAGTGTACAAAATAAATACTAATTTTGTGTTAGAGTAAATGGTTTCATTAAGAACATAAATGCCAAAAAATGGAGTATCTTACCTCTAGAAATCGGCTCCAACTGAGTGGAGGAGAGGACGGGGAGGAGGCGAGTTGGATAACCCTTTGCCACTAGGAAAAGCGTCTTGCTTGATGTTGAATGGCAGCTTAGGAAATGTCAAAAATTCCCTTTTGAACTGGAACTGCCAAAAGGACTATCAAATGCACGACGATTTGGTGTTTACCGTGTGGTGAAAAATGTGGCACAATAGCTTCCGCAGTCACCAAATCAGTGGAGTCTTCGCTGTTTGTGGTGGTTTTCGGTGGAAGAGACAGCCGTGTAGTAACGTTGGGTGAGTGGGTTTTGCTTAATGTGCAGGTAGAGAGATCGAAAATGGAGAAGAAGAAGTTACCGGGTGGAGAATGGTTAGGAAAATGGGACAGTGAAAATGGTCGGGCCAAAAGCTATACGACGGAGGAGGAATCGACACCGTGCACAAACACTGGGAAGGGTGGATTTGCTGGTGGAGGAAAATCGAGTGTGATGGCCAGTTCATCTAATTACAGAAGCGTGTTGGGGGAAATATGTTGGGGGGGAATAAAAGGATTTGGTAATTTTGGCGCCCCACTAATGCATACCAACGGAAATCATAGCGTCGCAACAAGTTTTTCTCTTTTCCAGCTATTTAAGTCATCACAACAAAGTAAACAATGGACCCCAATGTACGAGTATGGAAAAGTGATGTTAGATGCCGCGGTGATTTGGAAATCGAAGGAAAAAACATCCTTTGTAGTGATTTTAATTGTAACAATTTAATAATCGATGAGAAAACCCTCATTTCTTGTAGTGACTTGTATCACACGAAGACACGTTAGTTTGTGAGTTTATTTTTTTAAAATCTATTTGTGGTTATAGCACTTCTCAAATAATAAAGATTATATTTTCTGTCTTAAGAGATAAGCAACTAGTCCAACTAGTGACGATTCTATATTATCAAAGATAACATAGTTTTCCCAAGAGGAGTCTTAAAACTAATGAAAACTTATAAAGATAATGTCAATCCCTTCATCCTTCTAGATAGAAGATCAAATTTTCTTGACCGGTAAATTACTTTCAACATTAATGTTATCATGCACCAACTCAATAAAAGGAAAGGGAATTAAATAAATATTAAGTGACCATACATTGCTAACTCATCCAATTGAAGATCAGTTGGAATAGGGATTATTTATTCGTTTCTCATGTAAATTAATTAATTAACCTTAGTAATTAAATGGTTCTCGATTGGATGTTATATGCATGGTTTGCCTCGAATTAGAAAACCGATGTTTCTTGGATGTTCATTTGGTTTCCATCTTGAAAGAAAGCCAATGCTTCTTTCTTTTCTTCACCTTGATGTATCCATATAAGACTACATGAGGTCGTTCCTACAATCACGACAAACAACCAATCGACTGATAGCTGATGCATGTGGCCATAAGTATTGGTAGGGGTAGTCGTGAAAATCTCGAGCAAATGAATAGATCAATTTTCACACCTCTTTTATTAATTAATTTGTAGTACAAACAGTACTGTAAAGGATGTGTCTCACTTCTAGACTACTCGGCGAACCTGCGCAATGACCCAAGTGAAGTTGGCCTGGTTCGCCTGGGAAAACTCCAATGCTTAAGTCAGTTTTTGAGTTTAGAAAATAATTCAATCAAAATTCAGCCAAGAAAAAGAATCCCCCTTTATTGAGGGTTACCTGTTATATATAAGATTATGTTATTGCTCTTAGCTGATGCCAGATCTTTTCGTATTGATCCGACTTTTTTAGGATGTAGTATGAGTTTGAAAAGGTCATGTATCTGCATGGGATCCCTATTTTCTCGTGGGCGGTTGCATGCACATCTTTGACTTGGTAGGGCTTTTGATACGCCGGCTTTGTATGTTTGCCCCAGTGCCTTTTTCTGTTGGGCCCCTTTTCTACTCGAGCCTATTTACTCAAAATGGGCTTTTTTATTATTATAAACCTTCCAGTTACCCCGCTAATTCTCCTCGCCTCCTGGCGTGGAGAATTATAGGCCTACTTATTTTATTCCCGTTGAAGTATTTTGAGATTTGTATTATGAGCTTCCAATGCTGGGCTTACATGACATGCCTGGCGTGTAGTTTGGCCATCATCTATTGGTCTAGGCCCGTTTCGTGCGTGTTCGGTGTCCCAGCCAACCTTTCAAATTTGTGTGCCGTTGTCCTCCTCTTTTCCTCTTTCTTGATTCTTTCCTGATGACGTGGCGGGATGGGGAAAGGTTTTCGTGTGATGGTTAACGTCCTCAGTGTTAGGTCATGATGCTTGTGACTGTTGACGTTCCGAGTTCTCCTCTTTTAAATACCTCATCTTTTCTTTCTTTCTTTTCTTTATTCCGTCTCTTTGTTCACCATCTTTCTTGCATTTTTCCGTCTGCCTTCTGCTTCCTGTTCTTGTTCATCTTCTTTACTTTCCTACTTTTTACTCTTTCTTCAATGGCTGACCAAGGCGGCTCCTCCAACCCTCCTTTTTTTGTCCCAGAAGGCACAGTCTTTGAAGGCCATGGATGGCATTCCATGTACCAGGAGAAAAATATCCCTGAGCTTCGGGAGGAGTTTGGCATTCCTAAGAGTGCCAATATAACGATTCCAGCATGGGGATGTTGCGAGGTTGAGGGCTTCGCAGGCAGGACTGCCCTGTGTTCTACCATGTTTACTCATGGTTTGAGGCTTCCACTTTGTCATCCTCTCCGAGACATTTTGGACCTTCTTGAGTTGGCCCCTGCCCAACTCCATCCTCACTCTTACAGGACCTATCTGTGCACCTGTATCATCTACCGCATGATCCTGGAACCCTTGGGAGATGTTTATCCCGACCTCATAGCTCGAGAATTTCTATTCTTCTACCATCTCCGGACTAACAAAGGCAACATTGCCAGTTTCCGCAAGAAGGATAGATTTCCTGCTCTGGCTCGTCTTGAGAGCCGTCATTCCAACGCTAAGGCTTGGACCACAAAATTTTTCTTTATCACTGGCACAGGTTGGGATTTGCCTGTTGGGGAGGCCTGTATCGAGATTTTCTTGTTAGGGCGATATGGTGCCCTGTTCCTGAAGACAAGGTCGTGTGGGTGACCATGCTGCCTCTATCATGTTGGGAGATGTCCCGAATTGAGATTGTTCATTCCTGGGCTGAGGCTCATAAAGATGGGGTGTGGTCCGACCTCATCTTGACGCTTGATAATATCGACCGCTTCTTGATGACGCCCGACCGTTCTCAGGCTCAAAGAAGTAAATTTATGATTTCGGAGTTGATCCTTGCTTCCATCAAGAAACCTCCCGTGAAGACCAAACCCTCTGTTGGTCATGAGAAGGGTAGACGCCCCGAACAAGAAGGGGTTAAAAAGACGAAGAAGTCATCCGAATTGAAGGGTGGCGAGGAGAGAAGGGAGATCTGGAGCAAAAAGAGGAATGATGGTACGGGTTAAAAAAGGGCCCATCCAGAAGGTATCTCCTCTTCGTCTCCTCTATGGAAGAACATCACAGCGACTTCGGAAGGCGTCCAAACGCCATCGCTCATTCCATAGTAGGTCGAAACTGCTGTGCATTCTGGAGGTGCCCAGCCGCAGAGACTTTCCCCACCTATTCAACAGCAAGTGGGAGCCGCTGAGCGTTCTGGAGGTGTCCAAGCTAAATGACCCTCCCCGCCAAGTCTTGCTGCCACTGTACCACCCCACAACTCGTCTGCGAAGTCGCGGTCTCTCCGCCCGCTAGACGCAGAGAGCTTGGCTAGCATGGCTCTTTTTGACCTGGCCGACGCTTTCCAGTTTCATCCCCTTCTTCGGCACACCCACTATCAATCTCTCCCATTTCTAGGTTTCCAGTGGCGGAAATCCAAGTGAAGGGCGGTGAGTTGGATGCCGAAGTGGCAGCTACCATAAACCTTGAGGGTATTATAGGCCCAACGGTCGATGAGGGCTTGGTTACCCCAAGGCCGAAAGGAGTCAATTCTACGGAGCTCCCACACCCTTGCCGTGAGGCTACTTGTGCTGAGGAAGGAGTTGCTCAAGTGACTTCTGAGACCCCGCCCGTCGTGGTTTCTGGGGAATGCACTCTCGCGCCGGCAAGGAGTGGTTAGGGGCCCTCTATCCTTTCTCATTTGTCCACTTTCCTGGGAGATGGGATTGACTCCGTCCTAAGAGCCGAAGGAGATGATGGTCTACCAGAAGCTACTCGCCAGGTTGACGATGCTTCACCTCACCCCCAACCTCTTATCCCCATCATTTTCCTCGACAGTCAGTCCGGGGAGGGGGAAAATCTAGGCCTTGCTTTGGTTCCCTTAGGGGACTTCGATCGTACAACCAATGATGAGGCATCTTCCTCTTCGGCCAACACCCGAACTGAAGCTGTTACTCAGATGGCCAATCATTTGAAAGATCTGTTTTCCAAGGTACTATTTAGCGTGTTTTCCTTCTTCTCTTTCTTTCTTTCTTTGTTGTTTTTTTTTTTTTTTGACCTGTGTGTCCTCTTTTTCCTTTGTAGGATTTGATGATTTGGCGGCATGGATCGTGGAAGACCGTGCTTGCCTAGAAGAGGAAGTCCTCGAACGGCGGAAGGCATGCAAGGCCACAGAGCTTGCTACCAAGGAATGGCAGGTGGACAAGGCGAAGCTGGACGCCATGTCAAAGAGGGTAAAGGGGCTTGAGACGCAGTTGGAACAATCGGAGGGTCATTCCCTCTTGCTCCAAGGAGACTTGGAGATTCGAGAGGAAGAACTTTGTCACCTCCAAGAGTCTGATCACCTTGCCCGAATAGCTAAGGAACGGGAAGCCCACGACCTACAATTTCTTAAAGCTGAGAGGGATTTAGCAAAGTCCCAGCTCTCTGATGTCTAGCGAAAATCCGAAACTGATTTGCTCACCTTCCAGTCTGAACTCCTAACCCTTACCCAGGACCGGGATTCAGCTCGCCAAGAGCTGATATCTTCACAGGGGCTTGTTCAGGAGGAGTTACAGGAGCTTGGGAAGTGTCATGAGAAGTACAAGAAAAATCACGCAAGCGTGGTTGAAGAGCTCAGGCAAGCCATGATGCAGATGAAGGCTTGGGCAAAACGCCTATCCAGAAGGAAAGAAGAAATTGCCGAGGTTCAGGCTGAAGCTCGACGCCTGCGTGATCAATTGGCCTTTATGCCGGATGTCTAGAGCCGTGCTTTTGGTTTCAACTACGGCTCTGGCATTCTTAGGCTAAGGTCCCTTCTCTTGTCCAATCCCTGCACAGACCTTGTAAACCTGGACCGGGATTTATTTGTTCCCGATGAAAGCAGTCGCCGTCTAGTTGACAGATTTGGGCAGAACAAGATGCCCGACGCCTTCGCAGGGATTCCCCCTCTACCGCCCCCAGACGAGGCTTCATAATTTTTTATTCCCTTTTTTTTTTTGTATATGTACCCTGTTTTCTTCACCTTGGATCGAGATTCATGGTGTAATATACATGTACTACACTTTTCCTCGATATTGAATACTATCATTCCATTAGACTTGTTCTTGATTGTGTAGGAATTTCTTCTTTGCGTTCCTCTTTTATTAACACGGTAGTTGCCAGCTTTTATACTTGGCACCTCAAGTTGCTATAACTTGTCTCTAGTATTTAGGGGTCGGCGTGGTCTGATGACCTATGCGCCCTTTTATACTTGGCACCATAATCTGCTATGACTTGTCTCTGGTGTTTAGGGGTCGGCGTGGTCTGATGACCTACACGCCCTTTTATACTTGGCACCACAAGCTGCTTTGGCTTGTCTCTGGTATTTAGGGGTCGACGTGGTCTGATGACCTACGCGCCCTTTTATACTTGGCACCACAAACTACTTTGGCTTGTCTCTGGTGTTTTGGGGTCTACGTGGTCTGATGACCTAAGCGCCCTTTTATACTTGGCACCACAAGCTGCTTTGGCTTGTCTCTGGTGTTTTGGGGTCGGCGTGGTCTGATGACCTACGCGCCCTTTTATACTTGGCACCACAATCTGCTTTGGCTTGTCTCTAGTGTTTAGAGGTCGGCGTGGTCTGATGACCTACGTGCCCTTTTATACTTGGCACCACAAGCTGCTTTGGCTTGTCTCTGGTGTTTAGGGGTCGACATGGTCTGATGACCTATGCGCCCTTCCATACTTGGCTTTGAGCGAGGTTATCCTTCTGTTGAGGGCTCACAAAAAATAAAGACATAACAAGTTATGGCTAATAATAGGGCAATCGAAACATCCTTATGTTAATGATCATAAACGTAACAAATTCAACGTAAAGAAAATAGGGAATTAACAGAAATGAGAATATTGCCAAAGTGAAAATACTGCAGCTCTACTGATAGAATTTCTTCAAGTGCTCCACGTTCCATGGATGGGGTAGTTCTTTGCCCTGAATGTCTTTCAGTCGGTATAACCCCGGCCTATTGTTGGCTATCACCAGGTAGGAACCTTCCCATCGAGGCCCCATCTTTCCTTCACCTTGGGTTGTCACCCCGCTCTTCTTCAAGACCAGATCACCCACTTTGAAAGTCCTGGGTTTTACCCTTTTTTTGAAATATTGCCTAGCCTTTGCCTTCTCCTATAGCATTCTTACTTCCGCCATCTCCCATTCTTCCTCTACCAAGTCAAGATATTCCTCTATTTTTTGATCGTTCTGGGGGGCTGAGAAGTAATTTGTTCTGTAGGTGGGGAGTTCCCTTTCGACTAGAGCTACTGCCTCGCAGCCATACGCCAATGTGAATGGGGATTCTCCTGTAGGAGTCTTTGCTGAAGTTTTGTACACCCAAAGCACACCAGGTAACTCCTCTGCCCACTCCCCCTTTTTCTCCGCGACCTTCTTTTTTAGGATCGAAAGCAATGCCTTGTTTATAGCTTCCGCTTGTCCGTTTGCTTGAGGGTGATCTGGTGAGGAGTATTTTACTTTGATCTTCAACTCCGTACACCATTCTCTAAAGTGATTTGAGTCGAATTGGCGCCCGTTATCTGTTACTATGCTTTGAGGGATCCCGAACCTGCAAATGATGTTTTTCCATAAAAATCTTGTCACGGTCCTGCTCGTTATAGATGCCAACGGTTCTGCCTCGGCCCACTTTGTGAAATAATCAACAACTACCACCATGAATTTTATCTCGCCTTTTCTTGGTGGGAAAGGTCCGACCAAGTCTACGCCCCACTAGGCAAAGGGCCAAGGCACGGTCATGGATGTTAATCCTTTTGGAAGGGCATACTGTATTGGTGCATGCGCCTGACACTCCACATAGTTTCTGCTGAATGCTTGTGCGTCTCTTAATGTGTTAGGCCAGTAGTATCCGGCCCTCATTGCCTTCCAGGCCAAAGTCTTTCTGCCCGAATGGTTTTCGCATATTCCTTCGTGTATTTCTGCCAACACATATTGAGCTTTTTGGGTGGAAATACATCGCAGCAATGGGTGGAAAAGCCTCTTTTGTAAAGGACTCCGTCAATGAGTAGGAACCTTGCCGCTTTTCGCTGCACCCTTCTTGCCTCCTCCTTTGCGTCTGGTAGCTTCCCTTAATCCAAATATCTAACTATCTCGCTTGCCCACTCAGGGATGCTGGTACCCACAACTCCTACCTCCATCCCAATGGCTGAGACTTCAACAACCCTGTGTTCTACTTGCCATGAGAGGGGTGTTTCGTCCATGCCCGATGCTGCCCTGGCCAATCTATCCGCCACTTCATTTTCTGTTCTCGAGATATGGGCTATATTGAAATATGAAAGGAGGTCCCGTGCTTCCCACACGCTCAAGATACTTTTTCAGTCTTTCCCCTTTGGTTGCATATAAGTCTAAAACTTGATTCACAATTACTTGAAAGTTTGACTTGACTTCCACCTCGGTCGCTCCTATGTCGGCGACGAGGAAAAGCCCTACTACGAGTGCTTCATATTCTGCTTCGTTGTTTGTTACCTTGAAAGTAAGTGTTGCCATATAATGCAACTTCATACCATTGGGATCTACTAGATGTATCCCCAGGCCTCCGCCTGTCTTGCAGGATGAACCGTCCACGTAAAGTACCCACGGCTTTCCTGTTGGAGCTACTGTGTCTTCCTGGGAGAAACCTGAGAATTTTGCTATGAAATTAGCTAGAACTTGCCCTTTGACCGCCTTTTTGGGTTCATACCTTAGGTCAAACTCGCTTAATTCTATTGACCATTCATTCAGCCTTACTGAACTGTCTGGTTTCTTCAAGGTTTTTGCTAGAGGGGCCTCTGTGAGTACCTTTACAGTGTGGGCTTGAAAATATGGACGGAGTTTCCTTGCCGCCGTTACCAGGGCAAAGGCTAGCAACTCAACGTTTGGGTATCTTATCTCAACTCCCCTAAGGGACCTGCTAATATAAAATACTTGGTGCTGAGTTGCCCCCTCCTCTTTTATCAGAACGGAGGACATAGCGTTTGGGAAAACCGTGAGATAAGCGTGAAGCATGTCACCTTTTTGCGGTTGTTTCAAGAGTGGCGGGCTGGCCAAATGCTGTTTTAGCTTTTCAAACGCCTCATTACATTTTTCGTTCCAGGAGTGTGTCTTCCGAAACACCTGGAAGAAAGGGAAGCACCTGTCTGTTGATTGAGCAATGAACCTCCCTAGGGCGGCTATCCTGCCCGCCAACTGTTGTGTCTCGTTCAGGTTCTTGGGTGGTTGCATGTTGAGTATGGTAGCCATCTTAGCTGGAGAGGCCTCGATTCCTCTTTCAGACATAATGTAGCCCAAGAACTTGCCCGATCCTACTCAGAAAGCACACTTCGCAGGGTTCAGCCTCATCTTGTAACGACGCAGAATTTCAAATGCCGTCCTAAGGTCGCCCAGGTGTTGGGTGGACTCTTTACTTTTCACTAAAAGGTCGTCTACGTAGACTTCCATGGACTTCCCAATCTGCCTCTCGAACATCTGATTCACTAGTCTTTGATACGTCGCCCATGCATTCTTCAATCCAAACAGTATCACCTGGTAGCAATACAACCCCCGGTCTGTTATGAATGAGGTTTTCTCCTCGCCGGCCAGGTACATCTGGATTTGGTTATAACTCGAGTAGGCGTCTATAAAACTCAGCATATGGTGTCCTGCTGTGGCATTCACAATTACGTCAATGCGTGGCAGGGGGAAACTATCCTTGGGACATGCTTTAATGAGATCAGTAAAATCTACGCACATTCTCCACTTTCCATTTCCTTTTTTTACCATGACCACATTGGACAACCATTCCGGGTAGTGGGATTCCTTGATGAATTCGGCGGCGAGCAACTTTTCTACTTCTTTAATGGCGGCGTACAGCTTTGTGTGCGGGGTCCACGCACAAACGATGTTCGATGACTTCGTTATCTATGCCTAGCATTTCTTCATGACTCCAGGCGAAGACATCCCTGTACTCGACCAACAACTGCTTCAATGCCTCTCTTTCCGCTACTGGCACATTAGTTCCAACACGCATCGTCGACCCAGGGTGGTTGGGGTGTAACACCACGAGTTCTAGCGGCTCATTTACCTCAGCGTGCTGCTGGCTCTGTTAGTCCCGGATCTCCACCTCTTATAATAGGATTGGCGCCAGTGAAGGAGGACAAGGAGGTATTAATTCTTCGTTTCATTCTTCTACTGTGCACACCTCCTCTCGACCTTTCCTGAGCTCCTGGACATAACATTCCCGTGCTAGGGCCTATTCGCCTTGTGACTCCCCAACCCCATTGTTGGTTGAGAACTTTATCTTAAGGTGATAAGTGGAAGTCACCGCCCGTAGTTGATTAAGTGTTGGCCTCCCTATTATGGCGTTGTAGGAAGAGGGCGCTTTTACCACAAGGAAATCAGTCATGGTTGTTGCCATCCATGCCCTAGATCTGGTGGTTACTGGGAGGGTAATGGCGCCAATGGGAGGATGGTGTCTCCAAAAAAGCCTTTCAATGGTGTCGGGGAAGGTTTTAGTCTACTGATATCAATCCTCATCTCTACAAACGCTTCCCAGAATAGGATGTCAGCCGAGCTTCCATTATCAATCAGTACTCGCCTGGTTGTGTAGTTAACTATCACGTAAGTGATTACCAATGCATCATCGTGTGGGTACAATATTCCTTCTCGATCGGCCTCTCCGAAAGAAATCACCATTCTGTCCCCGCCCAACCTTGGTTGCTTGGGGACTCTATCTGCCACAAAAACTTCTTCGTATCTGGCCTTTCGTGCATACGCCTTTCGGCTGGACGCGGTCGCACCGCCTCCTGCGAACCCTCTTGGTATGGTCCGAATCTCTCCTATGGGCGGCCTATTCCTTTCGCCCCTGGGGGGTGCTCTGTTTCCATCATTCTGGCGATTAGTCCTCCTATGCTGTCGCTCAGGCGTCCTACTCCTTTTGGTTTCCTGCCTAGTTTCCTGACGTCTTCTTGGTTTTGAGCGCTCTGCGATCATCCGCTCTAGCTCCCCTGTTCCAGCCATTTCTGCTACTCTTTTCTTCATGGTCGTGCAGTCCTCAGTCCAGTGGGACCCGGTTTGGTGATATTTGCAATAACGTCCACTTGTATTGTGACGCTCTTCTCTTTCCTTCTCGTCTTCCCGCATATTTAAGTTATTGTGTATAAGTTTGGGTCTGTAGCCCATCCTTTTCTCCTGCTGTCTCTCTTGCCGACCAGTACCAATTTTTCTTTCGTTTTGGCCACCTCTCCTTTCAGGCTTGCTACTCACCTTCCTTGGGTTGACCAAAGCTTGTAATGTATCTACGGCATTGACAAAGTCATCGGCTTTGTCCATAAAGTCCCTGAGGGTGGATGGAGTCCTCTTGGCAAGCTCAGCCATGAAAGGGCTCTGGGCCATATCCCGCCCAACAGGGTGGTGAGAGTGATCTTCTCGTCCTGGTCATCCGTCGTCAGACGCTCTTTGTTAAAGCGTGTAAGGTAGGTTTTTAGGTCTTTGTCTTCCTTTTGCTTAATTGTTAGGAGATAGGCGGCCAGGTGTCTGCGCCTTCTACTAGGCATGAATTGAGTCAAGAACTGCTTAGCCAATTCTTCGAAACTATCTATCGATCGTGGTTGGAGAGTCCCGAACCACCCTCTCGCTGTTCCTTTCAACGTCAATGGAAAAGCTTGGCAGGCTACCCCGCCAGGGAAGCTGTGGAGTGTTATATGGGCTTTGTAGTTCTCTAGATGATCCATTGGATCTTTGGACCCGTCGTACAAGTCTACCTGGGTCACCTTGACTTTGGCGGGAGGGGCACGGCCATAATTCGTTTGCTATATGACAGATCTGTTCTACCGAGCAAACACTCAACTGAAGAAGATCCTCCTATCTTCTTTGCCATTTCTTCATATTTCTCCGTCAGTTCTTTCAACTCATCGTGCATCTTTTCTTTCTCCATCCACCCTAGATGCGACTCCATATTGGATAATTCTCCTCCTTCTCCTTGTTCACTGTGGGCAGGTATGGCGGTATCACTGGATTCAGCATTCCTCTATCGTAGGTCGTCATTCTTCTTCTTCAAGATCTCCATTACCTCCAATGCTTGCTTTAACCTTTCCTCGGTGGCTACTAGTCGCGCTTCGATGGGTGGATCCATTGCTCTGCTTGCCACAAAATGGGTGACAGTTGGCATGTGAGAACCACATAAAAGGATTATCAACCAGTAGATCCCATATATAGAGCCAATGCAAAGGATTTGTCTCACTTCCAGACTGTTCGGCCAACCTGCGCAATGACCCAAGTGAAGTTGGCTTGGTTCGCCTAGGAAAACTCCGATACTTAAGTCAGTTTTTGAGTTTAGAAAATAATTCAATCAGAATTCAACCAAGAAAAAGAATCCCCATTTATTAAGGGTTACCTGGTATATATAAGATTTTGTTATTGCCCTTAGCTGATGCCAGATCTTTTCGTATTGATCAGAGTTTTATGGGATGTACTCTAAGTTTGAAAAGGTCACGTATCTACATGGGATCCCTATTTTCTCGTGGGCAGTTGCATGCACATCTTTGACTTGGTAGGGCTTTTGATACGCCGGCTTTGTATGTTTGCCCCAGTGCCTTTTTTTGTTGGGCCCCTTTTCTACTCAGGCCTATTTACTCAAAATGGGCTTTTTTATTATTATAAACCCTCCAAGCACAATAAGAAAAAAAAAAAAGTTACAAATATTTGGGCTACAACCAAAATCGATCAGAAGCTGCTTAATATATATTATATATAAACCAAACTAGGCCCAGTTTGCTCAAATGTTTAATAAATATATCAGATAACCAGGATATTTTTCCCACGATCTCACAAATAATAACCATGGGAGTACTTATTCTCTCTCTCTCTCTCTCTCTCTCTATCAACAATACCAGCACTACAATAGATCAAGACTCAAAGACCAGCTCAACAAAATTGCCTTAGACCAGAATACTCTAGAATTCTTCATGTTTCTATACGTGTCAATTTTGATCTATTGCATTTATGAAATCTGTTATAACAAGAATATTCCTTCTTTTGGTGTATATATATCTCCACTGTACAGAATAAGAAATCAATGAAATCAATGAGATTGCTTGCTGCATTTGTTCTTCTGAGTTTATTTTATCATGGTATCAAGAGCTAGTTAGGACTCATGTCCAAATTTTCTCGGTCAGGACTCACATCCATATTTTTTTTTTCTTCTGTCATGGCTGAAACTCCTCAGCCTCCGTCGCCCAGTTTTTCTCTCCCATCCTCCACCCATTTGCTAACCGTTAAACTAAATCACGACAACTATCTTCTGTGGAAGGCTCAAATCATGCCTTACCTCAGAGGACAAAATTTGTATGGATATGTTGATGGTACCATTAATGCTCCCCTCCTATTTGATGAAAATCCTTCGAAACCCAGCTCATCATACCTTACTGGAAACAACAAGATCAAGCAATAATGAGCATCCTCGTTTCCTCACTATCAAAAAATCTCATTGCTCATGTTCTCGAAGCTACCACGTCTCATGAGATCTGGCTTATCCTGGATGATCTCTTTGCTGCCAAATCACAAGCTACTGTTATGCAGATACAATATCAATTGGCCACACTCAAAAAGGGCTCCGATTCCATTACAGCTTATTATCAATGAGCTAAACTCCTACGTGATACTCTAGCTACTACTGGTAACATCTTATCCTCCACTGAATTTATCACATTTCTTTTGGCTGGTCTAGGCATAGACTATGACTCGGTGGTTACGTCAATTACCACACGCGTGGATCCTCTCAGCCCATCACAAGTTTACAGTCATCTCCTCAGATATGAGTCTCGGTTATCTCACCAGCACACTGGTCTTACTGCCTCACCAGAATTGTCTGCAAATTCTACTTCCAAGCGGCCTCACAATATTTCTAACCGAGGACGTGGTTCTTTTCATGGTAGAGGAAGTTACAAAGGGCGTGGTAGAGGTCGTACTGGTGGTCGCTTTCCTCAGTCTTATTTCTCTCCCAACCGTCCCACATGCCAAGTATGTCTTAAACCAGGCCACACCGCCCTTACCTATTACAATCGTTTTGATCAAAGTTATCAATCCCCTACCCCACTGTCTCTCTCTGCTCATTTTACCTCTACCCCTACCCATGCCTCAGACTCAAACTCTTCGGTTGATCATCACTGGTATCCTAACTCTACCGTTATACATCACTTCACTCATGACTTTTCTAACATTTCTTTCAATCCCTCAGAATATACAAGTGATGAACGGGTTCGTGTAGGAGATGGCAACTCACTTCCCATCCATCACGTTGGCAGTTCCACTCTACCCTCTACCTCTGGCAATCTTCTTCTCTCTAAACTTTATCATGTTCCATCTATTTCTAAAAATTTAGTTTCTGTCAGACAATTTTGTGTTGATAATCATATATTTTTTGAGTTTCATTCTGCCTTTTTCCGTGTGAAGGATTCTCGCACTTAGAAAACTCTGCTCCAAGGACCTACTAAGAATGAAATGTACGTTTTTCCACCAGTCACTTCCTCTCCTCAAGCATATGCTGGTGAACGTGTATCTTCATTTCAATGGCATATTCGGTTAGGACATCCCTCCATGCAGCTTGTTCACAAAGTTATTTCCCAAGTTTCGCTTCCTATTAAGTCTTCTTCAACTCCTGGCTTATGTTCCTCCTATTGCAAAGCCAAGCTTCATCAACTGCCTTATGGCCGATCCATCTCCAAATCCACTGCTCCTCTTCAACTTTTGTTCTCAGACGTCTGGGGCCCTACACCCGTTCTGTCTCATGGTGGATTTCGATATTATCTGTCATTTGTAGATGATTACAGCAGGTTTACTTGGATTTTTCCTTTGAAATGTAAATCTGATGTAGTCACTATTTTTCTATCCTTTAAACCTCATGTAGAAAACCTTTTGAATACAAAAATCCATGCATTACAATCTGATTGGGGTGGAGAATTTAGATCTCTCAATTATATTTTACACTCTTTTGGTATTTCCCATCGTCTCTCTTGTTCACATGCCCATTCTCAAAATGGTTTGATAGAAAGAAAATGCCAACACATTGTAGAGAATGGACTTGCTCTACTTGCACATTCGTCTACTCCTCAACAATACTGGTCAGATGCATTTACCACTGCTGTTTTTCTAATTAATCGACTTCCTACCACTGTTTGCACAACAAGTCACCTTTTGAAATACTATTTCATCAACGTCCTGATTATACCTTTTTAAAAACATTCGGCTGTACATGTTGGCCAAACCTTCGACCTTATAATCAACATTAAAAGAATTTTCGGTCACTCCCTTGTGTTTTTCTTGGGTACAGTTCAGATCATCATGGTTACCTATATTTTCATCTTCCTACTTCCAGAATGTACATCTCTAGAGATGTATTATTTGATGAAACAAATTTTCCCTTTTCAGCCCCCACACCCAACCCATCAACTTCTTCCCAGCCCAACACCACTACCCTTGTCTTACACCATTCCCCATCCGTCCCAAGCCCTTCAATGCCCATGAGGCCCTCTAGCCCTCCCTCCCAGCCCAGATCCAACTCTAACTCTCAACCCACTTCCCCACTTCCTTTACAACCAACTACCCAGCCCACTTCACATTTTGACCCTGTTTCAAATCCATCAGACCCCAACTCTTCCATACCTGAACCCACTCTCCAATCTGATCCACATAACCTTTCGTCTAGGGCACCGTCATCCACAAACTCAGTAGATCCTTCTCTCTCAACTCAGCTGCCTCACTCAGTTCACCCCATGCAAACAAGATCTAAATCTCAACTTCACTTTCCCAAAACACGCACAGACGACACCATCTCTTGGCCTCTACCTCACGCTCATGTCACTTCCGTTGCTATTCCTGAAGAACCCACTTCGGTTTCTGAGGCTTCAAGGTTTCCCGAATGGAGACGTGCCATGCAGTTGGAATTTGATGCTCTTCTCTCAAATAATACTTGGACCTTGGTTCCACCTGTCTCTAATCAGAATCTTGTTTGTTGTAGATGGATTTTCAAGACAAAGCATCTCTCGGATGGGTCCATTGAACGACGGAAAGCACGACTGGTAGCCAAAGGCTACAGTCAAATTGAAGGGCTTGATTATTCAGAAACATTCAGTCCTGTGGTAAAGCCAACATCTATCAGGTTAGCCCTTTCCATTGCAATTTCTTCTGGTTGGCTGATTCATCAATTAGCTGTGCAAAATGCATTTTTGCATGGCACCTTGGATGAACATGTGTTTATGACACAACCACCGGGGTTCGTTCACCCACAATTTCCAAGTTACGTTTGCAAGCTCAACCGAGCTCTGTACGGCCTCAAACAGGCCCCTCGTGCATGGTATGCGCATCTCAGTAATCAACTTTTAGAATTGGGATTTGTTGTGTCCAAATCGGATACCTCATTGTTTATCTACCGCCACCAATCTGTCACTATTTATTTCTTAGTATATGTTGATGATGTGGTGCTCACTGGATCGCACCCGGATGCACTAATTCAGCTTATTGATACTTTACGGGTGGACTTTCCTGTAAAAGATTTGGGAGCTTTACATTATTTTTTGGGTATTGAATGTCATCGGGATCCCACTGGTCTTGTGTTATCACAACAAAAGTATATCTTGGATTTACTAAAGAAGACCAATATGTCTAATTGGAAACCCGTAAGCAGTCCGATGTCTCCCTCCACACAATTATCTGCCTTTGACTCAACATCTGTAGAAGATCCCTCGCTTTATAGAAGTGTGGTAGGTAGCTTGCAGTATTTGCTGTTTACTAGGCCCGATCTTGCTTTCTCTGTTAATCGGGTATGTTAGTTCATGCATGCACACTGTTTATCCCACTGGCAAGCTGTGAAGAGTATACTACGCTATCTCAAACATACTCAAGATTATGGCTTGTTAATCACACCTTCCCCTTCCCTAGATGACAGAAAATCACCTGGTGGCTACTGTGTTTTTTATGGCAAAAATTTGATTAGTTGGAGCTCAAAGAAACAATCTACAATAGTAAGATCCAGCATAGAGGCCGAATACAAGGCCTTAGCCCATGCTACATGTGAACTATTATGGCTTCAAAATCTTCTATCTGAGTTGGGGATTTTTCTTTCAAAACCTCATGTTCTTTATTGTGATAATTTGGGAGCTACTTATTTATCAGTTAATCCTATAATGCATTTACGCACCAAACACTTTGACATTGATTATCATTTTGTAAGGGATCGTATTCATGCCAAAGCTCTTCAAGTTTCTTTTCTCTCTAGCAAGGACCAACTTGCATATATTTTTAAAAAACCACTGTCCATTTCAAGATTCTGCACTCTTCGTTCGAGCCTCACAATTCTTCCAGGCCTGCTTGGCTTGCAGGGGCATATCAACAATACCAGCACTACAGCAAATCAAGACTCAAATACCAGCTCAACAAACTTGCCTCAGACCAGAATAGTCTAGAATTCTTTCTGTTTCTATACGTGTCAATTTTCTATTGCATTTATGAAATCTGTTATAACAAGAATATTCCTTCTTTTGGTGTATATATATCTCCACTGTACAGAATACGAAATCAATGAGATTGCTTGCTGCATTTGTTCTTCTAAGTTTATTTTATCACTCCCTCTCTCTCTCTCTCTATATATATATATATAACGATCGAGAGATCTCATGATGATCTCTAGCTAATGTAGCAGCTAATAGTACTGATGTCCCGGTCGGTCCTCCATGAAAATACATGTCAATGTGGATGATGTCCTCCGCCATGACGGTGACCATGGCCACCACCATGAGCAGGCCCTCCGTGATGCACCCACTCATGAGGAGTATCATGACCATGCCCATACCCCCAGTGATATCCACCATTATGAAAATATCCTCCTCCACTGTAACCATGTTGTACGTGATGTCCTCCACCATGATGGTGGCCGCCATTGTGTCTTTTGATGAGGAATTGAAGATTATGAGTTCCATGGTGAAACATTTTTCCAAGTTTTCCGAGACCATGACCATCATGATGTCCTCCACCGAAGTAATTAGGCCCTCCGTGATGCCCCCCCCCCCCAATCCATGAGGACCATGCCTCCCGTGATGTCCTCTGGCATGGCCATGTTCTACGTGATGCCCCCCACTGTGAAAATGGCCGCCGTGGTGTCCCTGGCCATGATGATTTTCCAGATGAAACATTTTTGCAAGTGTGCTTAGAGGATAGAATATTGGAATTAGATGGAGTTAGACAAGATATATGGTGGATGAGCCGTAGTTATATTTATAGTGATGGATAGACATAGAGGTCAACCTTGAAATCAGCGAGGGCTGGTGGTTGAAATTGGAAGCGTGTGCATGATATGCGTGTACGTGTGAGTGTGCCTTCATGCCGTACTTGGCTTCGAGTCGGCGATCCAATATTTGTCCATTGAGGGTAAGTTTCGCGTTACTAACTTACTTCCCTACGAAGTATACGCGTGAAAAAAGTAATGATTGTATAATTAATTCGTAGCGCTTAGGTCATGGCCGGGTACATACTTTTCTTCTTATCCAAGTATCTATGGTCGCTTGGGGTGGATTTCTTTTTTAAGTCCCTCATTTTTTTTTTTTTAAACATGGATCCTTTTCATTCAGGTCTCATTTGTTTTCAAAGATAAGATGAGATTAAAGTTGAAAAGTTAAATCAAATATTGTTAGAATATATTTTATAATATTATATTTATTTTAGAATTTGAAAAAATTGAATTGCTTATTTTATTTTGTATGAAAATTTAAAAAAGTTGTAATGATAAGATGAGAGATTTTCAGAATTTTAAATTTTGGTCTTGAAAACAAACAAGGCCTCATTCACTGATTTAGAAAACACATTGAAGATATATAGTGAGAAGTTTCCTCCAAATCCACTATACAGTCTGTTACGAGTAAAGCATGTTTACCTAGTTTATGTGCAACTACATGATGCAACACTTGATGTTACTATTTATGTTGGAGATAATATCAATTCAAGAATTATCTTGATTTAATTTCATAATTATCAAATCAAGATATTTGATTTTCAAAGATATTTATATAATCTTATTTCATCTCCATGAAATTTTCCAATGAATAGGGATATATCAATGCTTAATTTGTATTAATCACACTTGAGAATGGTGAAGATGTAGTCATCAAAGTTTGTCTCTCCCTTATTCTTCCTTTTCCATATCTATTTTTATTCAATATTATATTTTCTATTATGGTATCAAAGGCCTAACGCCAAGTTTGATCCTGTAGGTTTTTTTTTTTTTTTTAAGTTTTCTCCAATTTTACTGCTTACAAAATTTTTTGTAGCCATTCAACCCTATTTCATCTCAAATCCATGCATTTTGCATATCTTTATTAGTTGCGAGCCATCTTATTGGGTTTTGGTCTATTGTGAGTATTGTTTGAAGCCTTAAATGCATTTTTGGTCTTTTGATTTTGGTCCTATAATTGACCAACGCAATATGTAGCCTATTGTCAACTTAATCTTTCGACCTATTTGTTAGCCATTTGTTGGCTTTGACCCATCAACTGATTGTTGGTCACAACTCCAAATTTGATGTTTCAACTAGCTACTAGCTAGTTACTTCATCACCAATGTCATTGTCATTATCTCATTGATCTTCGAGTTTGAGGGAATGTTGGAGATATAATTAAATAAAAAATTATCTTGATTTGATTTCATAATTATCAAATAAAAAAAATTGATTTTTAATACTTTGCATTCAATCACACTTAAAAATAGTAAAGATATACCCTCAAAGCTGTGTCTGGCCCACTAGTTATAATCTCCTCTCTATCTCTATCTCTATTCAATATTATATTTTCAAATCTCTAAACAGCCAACTTAAATGATGTCACGCGGCAACAATTGTCAGGAAGGATCCTTCCTTTGATAAGATCTTATGGATGTTGAGTAACCCACCAAAGCGCTACCAATTAATTATACAATTACCTTTTCACATGGATACTCCGATCCGTAGGAACATATATAAAACATGCACCAAACAATCGACCGGCTTGAAGCCGTGTCATGAAGGCACACGCATATGCACGCGCTTCAAACTACCAGTCCAGCTCGTTGATTTTCTGTTTGGCCTCTGCGTATCCATCACTATAAATGTAAACAATATATCTCTCATCATCCAACTTTCTTTTCTAATATTCTACCCTCTAACGCAACACTTTGAAAAATGTCTCATCTCGGAAATCATCATGGCCAGGGACTTCATGGAGGACATGGTCATCACGTGGAACATGGTCCTGACGGAGGACTAGGGCATGGCCATGCAGGAGGACATCACGGGAGGCTTGGTCCTCATGGAATGAGGCATCACGGAGGGCCTAATTTTCACGGGGGAGGACATCATATTGGTGGTCACCTGGGAAAAATGTTTCACCGTGGAAATCAACATCTTCCAATATTCCTCGTCAAAAGACAAAACGGTGGCCACCATCATGGTGGAGGAGATCACGTAGATCAACATGGTGACAATGGAGGAGGCAGCTGGTATTTCCATGGCGGTGTAAATCACGAGGGGCATGGTCACGGTCCTAATGGAGGGCCTGTCCATGGTGGGCATGGTCACGGTCATGATGGAGGACATCAACATATATAATTAGCTGCCACATTAGAGAGATCGATATATATATATATATATAATATATGTTAAGTTCATGGAAAATAAATGCTACTCCCATACTTGATATTTGTGAGACGGTGGGAAAGATTTGCTAATTAACTCCAATATATATTGAAGATTTGAAGCAGTACTAGGCCTGCCTGGCCTGATTTGGTGTTTATATATGTGGATGACTGAAATTCTGATTTGCGATTTGCTTAAATTCTGATCTATTTTGGTTGTAGACCAAATGTTTGTAATTTTTTTTTTATCTTCTTGTAATGCATGCTTGTACTCTATTCAAACTAATAAAAAAAGGGGTGCGAAAACTCTATCCATTTGCACGATCCAGATTTAATTTCATGACTGCTAATTAATCCCACTTCCTACGTACGTACTTTGGTTACAACAGTTAACTCCTAAAGAAAGAACGATTTATACATGTTATATAACATGACTCATATTGATCACGTTAGATTTAACGGACCACAACCAGTTTCCCTTTCCTGAGTAACAATCCTTGCTGAGTGGTAAAATGTTTTGGACCTGGTTGGCCTTGCTGCAATTTAGGAACCAAATCCACATAACCAGGGCATAAGGAATAACTCTCTTTGAGTTCTACAATCCATAAATGAGTGGGAAAAGAGATCATAGCAAACACAACATGCACTTCCTCATCTTTCCTTGAAAGGACATCAGCAACTAAGTTCTCTTTGCCTTTCTTATAATCCACTGTGAAATCATAACCAATGAGTTTGGAAACCCATTTATGTTGTGCCTTAGTACCAATTTTCTGTTCCGCCAAGAATCTTAAAGCCTGTTGATCAGTCTTGAATTTAAAGGGATGGCCCAAATGATACGGCCTTCACCTCTAGATAGCAGACATCAAAGCCAAAAGTTCCTTTTCGTATGTTGATAATAGCAAGGCTTTTCCCTTCAAAGCTTTGATATAAAAAGCTATGGGTTGAGACTCTTGCTTCAAGACTGCCCCAAGACCCACACTAGAAGTATCACACTCAATGGTGAAAACTTTTGTGACATCTGGCAACCTCAACACAGGAGGGTTGCTAACAGCTGCCTTCAATAGCTCAAATGCAACAGCAGCCTTATCACTCCAACAAAAAGAATTTTTTTCAATAAATCTGTTAAGGGAGCTGCTATAGATCCATAACCTCGAATGAATTTCTTGTAATAGCCTGTTAATCCTAAAAATCCTCTTAAGGACTTCAAGATTTTAGGAATAGGCCAAGTAACCATTGCTGTAGTTTTCGTTGGATCTGTTTGTACCCCATGTTCAGATATAATGTGACCTAAATACTCGATCTCCAACACTCCAAACTTGCATTTAAACATCTTGGCATAAAGAGTACCCTTTTTCAATGTATCTAAAACAATCCTTACATGCAACAAATGCTTAGCAATATCCTTGCTGTATATGAGGATATCATAAAAAAAAAAACCAAGACAAACCTTCTCAAAAAAGGTTTGAAAATGTGGTTCAATAAACCTTGAAATGTGGTAGGGGCATTAATGAGGCCAAAAGGCATGAAAAGAAACTCATAATGGCCTTCATGAGTTCGAAAAGCTGTCTTTGGAATGTCTCATTCCTCACTCGAATCTGGTGGTAACCAGCCTTTAGATACAACTTAGAAAAAATTTTTGCTCCAAATAATTCATCAAGTAATTCATCTATAACAGGAGTAGGAAATTTATCTTTGATTGTTTCCTGGTTTAGGGCTCTATAGTCGATGCACATACGCCAAGTGCCATCAGCTTTCTTCACCAACAACATAGGAGAAGAAAATGGACTTTGGCTAGGCCTGACTACACTAGATTGCAGCAATTCATAGACAATTTTCTCAATCTCAGATTTTTGGTAATGAGGATACTTGTATGGTCGAACTAAAGTATGAGAAATACCCTCCTTGAGGTTGATTGGATGGTCGAAAGCTTTATTTGGAGGCAAGCCAACAGGTTCAGCAAATACCTCACTGAACTCTTTTAGTAATTCAGCCATTGGTCCCTCTACACAAGCCTAAACAGGTTGCTGCTCAACAAGCATCAACTGTAGCAACCATCCTTGTTTACTCACAAAATGTGGCTTGAATCCTGTAACACCAGACATCATCTATAGAGTGGCAGAGTTTAAGCCTTGCAAGTTAACCATTCCCCCCCCCCCCCCCCCCCCCCACCACTTAAATTGCATGGACATATCTACAAAATTCCAAGTAATAGAACCCAATGTCCTTAACCATTGAACCCGGAGGACCACATCACATCCTCCCAATGCCAAAACATGGAAAGGCACAGAAAATCTTGAGCCTTGAATCTTAAAGTGCTCGACTCCACTGCCTTGACTCAGAAGCTTTTCTCCATTTGCCACACTGACCTGTAGACTAGATGCTTGGTGAACCATCAATTTAGCATCCTGGACCACTAGAGGATTCACAAAATTGTGTGTGCTCCCCAAGTCTACTAAGATTTCAACAGCACAAGAACCTACATAGCCATGTAATCTCATAGCACTCGCACTAATAGAACCAAAAATAGCATTGACAGATACTTCTAAGGCATCAACATGTGTAAAATCAAGTGATGTATCTTCAATACATATTGGCTCCTCACTCTCAGACTGTTGCAAGTCCTCCAAATCAGCTTGGATGAAGTAAACCTTGGTTTTTTTACAAACATGATTCGGATTCCATTTCTCCTCACAATGAAAACATAACCCCTTCCTCCTCTTCTCATCCATCGAAGAAGAATTCACTTTTCTCCAAGGAGGAAAACTTTTATTTCTATCATCAATTGGAACCTTAAGTCCAACTTGATTGACTGGCCATTTATCAGCATAATGGCCATTTGGCCTCCAAGGTTTCCTCGAAGACAAGACATACTCTTCTTGTAGCTTGGCCAAGCTGAGGGCAGCTCCTAAAATCATTGGATTAAACATTTTAACATGAATTCTAATGTCATCCTTCAATCCACTGATATAACAGCTCATTTTATGTCTTTCTAACAAGCCTCTAAGCCTCTTAGACAATGCTTCAAACTGTGTGGTGTACAAGCTAACAAAACTGGTCTGTTTTAGTCTAGTTAACGCCTCCATTGGATCACCAAATGCTGATGGTCCAAATCTACCTTGCATAGCAATCACCAAGGTCTCCCAAGAATTAAATTGACCAGAATCCAAGGCATTTTGGTACCACACCAATGCCTCAGCCTCCATATGATGCGAGGCTACCATTAATTTTTTATGAAAAGGTAATTGAAAGGCATCAAAGTATTGATTAGCCTTAAAGATCCATCCCACAGGATTGAGACCACTGAAAAGAGGAAAATCCAACCTAAAACTTTTCTGAAAACCACCTCTTTCCTCATGATTTCTAGGTGCATGATCTCTATCTCTATCTCTATGCACGTCCCTCTCGATTATAGACATTTCATTCACAGATTCAAAAATAGATCTTAACATATCGAAAACATGATCTAACCTTTTTGTTATTCGAGTAATGGCTTGTTGATGATGTTCAAGTTGTAAGTGTACTGTCTCTTGGAATGCATCTTGTTGACCTTTCAATGCACCACGCGTTCCTTCTGCCATCATGACCTCCGTTGCAAGGATCGCCGACTGCTGATACCAATTGTTATGTATCTTCTTGCTGCTGTTAAGAATGCACTAACCAGATCCTCAAGAACACAAGTGCAGAGTGCACAACACAAAAACTCCAATTAATGAGAAGATACGAACAAAGACCAAAAGAAGAATCACAATCTTACTAACTAATTGAATGAGATTTTCGAGCAATCTCTAAGCTCCTTAAGCTACGAACATACCCAAACGAACCATTTCATTAAAATGCTAAACTCTTGCATGTTGCTTCCCTGCACACCGTATTGGATGGAAGTTAAAACCATTATGTGCTAAGTGTTCCCCACAGCTGATGCTTCAATCTTCAACTCAGATCTACACATAACAAACAGCAAGATGAAAGTTATTTTAGGATGATCATTGAAGACATGAGAGACAGTTGAGCATGTTTTGATGTTTGTAAATACTAAACACATATATAGAGAAGGTAATGTAGTTGCACATAAACTAGGTAAACATGCTTTACTTGTAACAGACTGTATAGTGGATTTGGGGAAACTTCTCACTACCTTCAATGTGTTTTCTAAATCAGTGAATGAATGAAAAGGATCTATGTTAAAAAATAAAAAATAAAAATAAAATTGAGGGACTTAAAAAAGAAATCCAGCCCAAGTGACCATAGATAAGATACTTGGATAAGAAGAAAAGTATGTCCCCATGACCTAAGCGCTACGAATTATACAATTATGACCTTTTTCACACGTATACTTCGTAGGGAAGTAAGTTGGTAACGCGTAACTTACCCTTGATTGATAAATATTAAATGGATCGCCGACTCGAAGCCACGTACGGCATGAAGGCACACTCACGCGTACACGCATATCATGCACACGCTTCCAATTTGAACCACCAGTCCTCGGTGATTTCAAGGTTGACCTCTATGTCTATCCATCACTATAAATATAACTACGGCTCATCCACCAAATATCTTATCTAACTTCATCTAATTCCAATATTCTATCCTCTACGCACACCTGCAAAAATGTTTCATCTGGAAAATCATCATGGCCAGGGACACCACGGCGGCCATTTTCACAGTGGAGGGCATCACGTAGAACATGGCCATGCCAGAGGACATCACGGGAGGCATGGTCCTCTTGGATTGGGGGGGCGTCACGGAGGGCCTAATTACCTCGGTGGAGGACATCATGGTGGTCATGGCCTCGGAAAACTTGGAAAAATGTTTCACCATGGAAATCATCATCTTCAATTCCTCATCAAAAGACACAATGGTGGCCAACATCATGGTGGAGGACATCACGTACAACATGGTTACAGTGGAGGAGGATATTTTCAAGACGGTGGACATCACTTGGGGCATGGGCATGGTCATGGTCCTCATGGGTGGGTGCATCACGGAGGGCCTGCTCATGGCGGTGGGCATGGTCACCGTCATGGCGGAGGACATCATCCACATAATTGACATGTATTTTCATGGAGGGGCGGCCGGGACATCAGCAGTATTAGCTGCCACATTAGCTAGAGATCATCATGAGATCGTTATATATATATATATATATATATAGAAAATAAATACTCCCATGGTTATTATTTGTGAGATCGTGGGAAAAATATGCTGGCTATCTGATATATTTATTAAACATTTGAGCAAGCTAGCCTGATTTGGTTTATATATAATATATATTAAGCAGCTTCTGATCCATTTTGGTTGTAGCTCAAATATTTGTAACTTTTTTTTGTTCCTTATTGTACTGTTTGTACTACAAATTAATTAATAAAAGGGGTGTCTATTCATTTCGAAAGTCTCGTACGCACAAGTTGGTTAAGCTTACTTATGGCCGCATCAGCTATCAGTACTGGCCAATTTTTTTGTTTTGTCTTGGTTAAGCTTATTCATGTAGTCTCAGATATATGATACATCAAGGTGAAGAAAAGAAAGAAGCGTTGGTTTTCTTTCAAGCTGGAAACCAAATGAACAATATCCAAGAAACATCGGTTTTCTAATTCGAGGGAAACCATGCATATATATATATATATTTATATATATATATAAAACATCCAATCGAGAACCATTTAATTACTAAGGTTAATTAATTAACATGAGAAACGAATAAATAATTCCTATTCCAACTGATCTCCAATTGGATGAGCACTTAGCAATATATGGTCACTTAATTATTTAATTTCCTTACCTTTCATTGAGTTGGTACATGATATATAACATGATTAATGTTTAAAGTAATTTATCGCTCAAGAACGTTTCTTCTATAGAGAAGGATGAAGGGATCATTATCTTTATAAGTTTTCATTAGTTTACGACTCCTCTTTGGAAAACTATATACGTTATCTTTGATAATATAGAACAGTCACTAGTTGGATCAGTTGCTTATTCTTAAGAGAAAATACATAAAGTAATCTTTCTTATTTTGAGAAGTGCTATAACCACAAAGAAATTTAAAAAAAGTAAACTCACAAACTAACATGCACTAAATTACATTTTGGCTTTTATGACAGACGAAACTGTCACAGAAAGTGACATTCACACGTATCAACCGACGTTCAAACTTTAACCCAACCGATTAATATTCGAACGTAAAAAATTATACGTTTGTTGTTTTTTCTTCCCACGAATGATATTTACATTTGAACGTAATAACGTTCGAACGTTATTTCAGAGACGTTTGAATGTTGCATTCGGATGTTAAAGGAGAAGCGTTAAAACGTAAAATTTTTAACATTGGGATGTTGGTTTGTTGTTTGCACATATCTATTCTAACCATTCGAATGTTTAGATCGTTTGTGCATTAAAACGTGTGAACGTAATTTCTTACGTTCAAATGTTTTGTTGGAATTCGCTGGTATTTTGTTCGAATGTCGATTTGAACGTGAAGTCATGTTCGAACGTTTGTTCTTTACATGCAAACATTATGATTAGAAACAGTAATTTCATAAAATTAAAAAACATACAAATTGTTTCATATTACACCATAAATATAACAACTAATAATGTCTTATAGAGTTGTAAAAATAGACAATAAAAGTTTCTAATAATAATGATAATAATATATTAATCATTTCTTCTTTTTTCCTCGCCTACCGCGATCCTGCTGAAGTGATATAACACGTTCTATCTGGACCATCATCTCTCTCTGTATTTGCTCTTGGACTTCAGTGCATATTCTCTCATCATGGTCTCTTTGTTACTCTAGCAAACGCGTCTCTAAATCAGACTGTTGAGATAAGAGAGACTCCAACTCCTGCAATCTCGACTTCATTTGCTCAATTTCTTGGCATGATACATCTAAATCTTTATTAAAATCATTAACTTCCGAAGTCAAGGTCGTAGAGGATGAACCGACACACTTGAAAGAACGTCCCAAACCTCCTACCAAACTAAACTTGGTCTCGAGCACTTGCGTGAATGTGTCTATGTCACTAGGAGAGGATTCCTTAAAGGTTGATTGGATCTCAATTATTTTTTCCTACAATTACAACAAAAACACACAAAAAGTAACATATTAAAAGAAATGAGGAATCAAACATAATATAAATTCACTTGTTGCATAATTTATTCACAAAAAATAACTTTACTTGCATAATTATCTTTAGCGACAAGGTCAACCCACTCACTGTACTCATCAATGTGAGTAGCAACATAGGCAAGAATAAGGGAGAAACTTTCAGCATTATCAAGTTTCTAACAAAACCACATTAGTAATTTAAAAAATATATATATTAGTACTTAAATAAAAGGATATGATAAAAATGAGTGAGAATTAATAAGTTATTAATTATCATTTTATTGGCAAGACGTTCGAATGACCTTGAGCTGACGTGATGGTGGATTGTCAAAATCGTTCTATTATGTATATTGATAGAACTTAAGTGCTGCAGAAGAAATTAACAATATTAAATATAATATATGAAACCAATATAGATGTAAATAACTTATAGGGAATAAATCTAGAATACCTGATAATCTGTACTTGGGAAAAGATCACAAACTTCCTCCAATCTGAACAGCCTCTTCCAATGTCTCGAATTTCTTGAAGTGGTCATGACATCGTCCCTTGTGACACCGAAATAATGTAGCCATCAACTCATTCACAGTTCGCACATCCTCGCTACTGCCAAAATTGAGGTCGAATTCATCTTAAGAAGTGAATTGCGTTAAAAATATGAAATCAAAATGTCTCTAAAAAAATTTACGTTCGTATATAAACTCACCAATACACGACTCCGAATGTGATCCTTCACCTTTTGGAACATCTCTCCATAAAATGGAGCATAAGTTCGGACTAGTGTGCTGACATATTAAGAAAGCAATGCTTCACTATCATCCACTTTTTCAGTGAAGTTATCAGGAATGTTGACCTTAATTTTTTCGTGCCTTCTATTTCTTTCCAGAGCAAGGCCACATGTTAAGCAAAGTCAGCGACGTGACAATGCATCAGCTAATATTTTTAAAATTATTAAATGCAGTCTCCAAAGTATTGAAATATAATTAATTATCAACAAAATTTCATTACTAGTAGGTGTCAACTGGCTATTTGTCTCCTATATATTAACTTGTTCAGGAGCGGAGTCTTCAGTTAGGGAGACGTGAACAGGTTCGGGACTTCGAGGAGGAGGCACATTTCTTCGTTGTCGTTTTGGTAGCATCCTTGAAAATGATTAATATTTATAAAAAAAATTAGTATAGAATAATTTATAAAAAAATGGATTATACTGTCACCTATGTAAATAAAATATTTAATACTTTTATTCATCATCTCCAGATATATTTTCTATGCTTGTTTCAAAATCAACTTCAATAACATCTTCGTCGTCATCATCTTTTTTTCCGTCTTCATCATCGACTTCCTCTTCTGACTCTTCTTCTTCTTCTTCTTCTTGTTATTCACTAGCTTCATGAACTGAATGATTATTTAATACAAATGGGTTGAGATGTATGGGTGGGATGTCATCTCTACATAAGGGGATTAGTTCAAGTGCACCGAGATCAACAAATAAACTAATACCCTCTCCATCTTCCTGGTAAGCCTCTATAATAGGACTGCATGTTATCTTCATCTCCACTATGATCGTGATCCGCTACCATTCCTGCATCATAGATATTTCGAGGCACAAATTTTTGTATGACTCGTCAAGTTGTCTCTCCATTATCTTCATCGGCCTCTTTCATTGGATCAACCAAGTAATAGACTTGGGTAGCTTGACAAGCCAATACGAATGGATCATCTTCGTACCATTTACATACAGTATTGACATTCGTAAAGTGACTATCCCTATGTATTGAAACCTAAACACCCCTATATCCCATCAATCACATTTAAAAACATATGTTACATTCCCACCCAGGTATCTTAATTCGATAATGACACGTATGACACCATAGTAGTCAATATCATCTGTTCCATGACTTCCATCAACCAACGCACCATACTTTTGCGTCTTTCGATAGTATGAAATTTATAACCTCAAACCGTGCATGCAGTGTATCTAACTGCTTTGTGTTAGGGACCATTGGCCAATCCATGCAATTCAGAAGAAACTGATACAAGTAACAATTGAAATAGTAACAAAATTATTAAAAGTAAACAAGAATTAAAATGGTTCAAATTGATTTTAAGTCATAAGACATTTAAAATGTATATGCATTGATCAAACCATCCGGCAAATTATTCTTCGTGTCTTGCCTCCATATTCTCTACGTCTTTTGTCTTAAGTTTGTCCATGTGCTCACTGCATAGAAGTACAAAAGAATAGAATATTTGAACACAAAAGTTATATAATAATTTTTCAACTGGAATTATTCTAAATATGCAGTGACATACCTGAGATAGTCATCAATCTCCTGACAATTATTCAACACATACCACCGAGCTTTTCCTAACTCTCCACCAATTAAGTCGTATCCCGTTTGTGCACCCAAGGGCCATACATTCTGTAAAAACACTAATAGCTCAAGAGAGGGAGGAGCAGCAAGATTAGCATTCCACTCTTCACGATTAAATTCATGTATATAAGCCTCTACTATTAAACCCTTAGTTCGGGCTTTATTCCCAACAGTGTGCTCCAATCTACCTAAATATCTTTCAATTGGATACATCCAAAAGAATTGCACCGAACCACCTAACAATACCTCTCAAGGTAAATGTATTGCTAAATGGACCATTACATCAAAATATGATGGTGGAAAGATCTGCTCGAATTTACATAGTATAGTAGCAATGTATGCTTCCATCTTTCGCAACATATCTCAATTTACTACCAGAGAGCATAAATCCTTGAAAAACATGCAAAGTTCGGTTATGGCGATGCTTACATTAGAAGTCAATTTCCCACGAATTCCTACCGGTAACAATTTCTGCAAAAATACGTGATAATCATGACTTTTTGGTCCACTTATTTTCTAGTTATCAGGGCTCACGCATCTACCGAGATTGGAGGCATAACCATCTGGCAACTTCACACCATGCAACCATTTGTGAAAATCCATCATCTCATCCCTTGTCATCGTAAAACATGCAAGCGGCATAACCACCCTGTTGCCTTCCATTCGCAAATGCAAATTATGTTTATTTCTCATTCTCTCAAGATCTTTCCTTTTCTAGATAGTGTCAATCATCTTTTTGTTAATACTCATCAATATTCCCAAAATATTATCACAAATATTTTTCTCTATTTGCATTACATCCAAACTATGTCACAACAGCATGATGGCCAATACAGCAAGTAAAAAAAAATACTACACTTTGTCTAATTCAATTCTGTAGCGCCTTATTTTCTCTTGTTCTTTACTAGACCTTTGCCAAAATTGTTCGCTCTAACGTCCAATAACTGTTCAACTATCTCGTCCCTAGTCAACTCCTTCGGTGCAGTTCTGTCCTCAACTCCCCCATCAAATTTAGCGCCTTCCCTTTGCCATGCATGATTTGCTGAAAGATACCATCGATGTCCCATGAAGCACATCCTTTGCAAATATTTTAGCCACTCACTTGTAGTTTCTTTATTACATGTGAGACATGCTAACTTCCATTTAGTACTCCAAATGGTAAGATTCTCATATTCTAGAAAATTATTTATTGTCCACATTACTACAGCATGCATTTGAAAAGATGTCGATGAATATGTATCAAAAGTTCTGACTCCTGTTTCCCATATATCTTTCAACTTTTCAATTAACGGCTGCATGAATACATCAATATCATTCCCAGATGATCTTGGGCCGGGGATAAGTAAAGTTAACATAAAGTTTGGCACCTTCATGCACCTCATATCTTAAGCTGTTTTTTTCCACATATATAACCTTTGCAATCTGGGTTTCAGCGAGAAATAATGCAAAATCTTCGCATATGGGACAAGCATGTTTTTCCTCATTCTCCCTCTAAAACAAAATACAATCATTCTTGCATGCATGTATGTACTCAAACCCTAACCCTTTTCTCAACTGTTTTTCTTCATAAAAATTCTTCGACAATGCAGAACCTTCAGGAAGTACCTCATTAATTAAGTCCAAGACCATGTTGATTGCTTTTGTCAACATCCCACACAACGACTTAATGTGAAGCAGCCGCACAATAAACGATATTATGCTGTGTTTTGTACACCCAAGATAAAGCTCAGGCTTTGCATCTTTCCACATTGTAGAGAAATTCTCTGATTCAGTCCCTTAGCCATTTGAGGCATCCCCAACTATTTCATCCATAAACATCTCAACTTCAATGTCACCCAAGATCTCCTCCATCTCATCCCGCTCATTAAGGTCATCTCGCTCAGTATCTTTATCCATGTGCTGCATACTAATACTATGACCGAACATAACCTCGGTTGATTGTTCATATGGCTCACCATGCCATACCCATCAGGTATACCCCAAATCCATACCATTCACAAATATATACTTTCTATTTCATCCAATCCTATAGCACACAGATTTTTGTACCATTGACATAGACATTTAATATAACCACGACTATTGGCAAAGGCCCGAGCAAAATCAATAAAGGCTTAACTCCACGTGCATACGATAAATAGTCATTTCCAAGTGTATCACCAAGACGCATCCAACTTTTATCCATTTCTAAAAAATCATATCAATTAGTATAATGCAAACTAATTTTACATGTATCACATACTCCAATTCTCACTGCTCTTTAGATCTTCGGTAGTTGGTCCTATCCCGTTCAAAATTATATCATCCATATTACACAAATTTCATCACTCTTTTACTTTCCACGTCAATAGTAATTTCGGTAGCACCTCTCCGTAGTTCTCAAAGTATACATGTTCACAAAAAGGGATACCCTGTGAATAGTATACTCGAAAACAAATGAGGAAGACACCGAAATTTCATACTAAACATGTAAAGTAAGAGTAACAAAAATATACAATATAGAGAATAGAATCTCAAACTGTCCACACTGGACAATTCAAAAATTAGTGAACACCTGAGTATACACTAATTCCCAAACTAATCTAAGGTTATTAATGTAATGTCACACAAAATCTAACAAATAACATATAGATATATATGACACACAAGCTATGTCGAGAGTTGTAAGGCTTTGTTCTAAGTAACGTATGTGGAGTATGTTGTTTGAATTACTTAGAAATTAATTATATTAGTATATATAAATTAAATTAAATTAAAGTTATTTTTTATTATTTATTTACTATGTTATGAATTACTCAGTATTTTTTTTTATCTTATTTGTTTTGTTTAATAAATACGTTATCATGAATTGCTTTGTTTTTATTATTTATCTAGTATAGTCTAGCATCTTATTAATATATAGTATTTCTTTAATTAGCTTTTTGTATAATATCTTATTAATTAATTATATTAGTATATATAAATTAAATTAAAGTTAAATTTATTTTTATTTATTAGTTTTTTTTATTAGTTATTTACTAAGTATGTTGTGAATTACTTAGTATTTTTTTATCTTATTTGTTTTATTTACTAAGTATGTTATCATGAATTACTTTGTTTTATTAGTTATATAGTATAATCTAGCATCTTATTAATATATAGTATTTGTTTAATTAGCTTTTTGTATAATATCTTATTAATTAATTATATTAGTATATATAAATTAAATTAAATTTAAAGTTATTTTTATTTATTAGTTATTTTTTTTATTTACTAATTATGTTATCATGAATTACTTTGTTTAATTATTTATATAGTATGATCTAGCATCTTATTAATATATAGTATATGTTATGAATTCTTTAATTTTCCTACATTTTCTATATATCTCCTAATTGTATATGCTACATTCACAATATTATTAAATTTACAATATTTTTTTATTTATCTTTATTTAAGTTCACAACATATTCACAATTAATTACCAATACATTCACAATATATTCACAACATATTCTTATTAAATTCATAACATGCATATTCACAACATATGAATTGAATTGGGATGGGCTATGCTATATTATGGGCTAACATGTTTATGGGCCATGACTGTAATTATGAGTTTACTGTGTATATTTCGGGGTCCAGATCACGTGTTTGCATGGACAATATTATAAAACCAATTTACGGAGTAATATAATCATAGGTTTTAATCGTGTATTTGTTTGGAGAAACTATGTTAAAATAAAAATATTTTGGGAAGAGTCGACATTTTAAGGTTCAGAGGATTGTTAGACATTAAGGAAAAATATAGAATTTTATATCTCAAGTTTTAATTATGAAGTATGTGTTCAATCGGAAATTTATGCAGGTTACATTATTATTTTATAGGTGAAGATTAATAATTGCTCAGCACTGTTGTGGAAAATTTCAGAAAAATAAAAAGTCCAGGCAAGCGAGCTTCCTATGCTAAACCTTGCATAAAATGAAAATGAATTAAGATTGATTTTATGAAAAATGTGCATAGAATGTGGAAACAACCTCAGTTATTTGTTTTGCATTACTCATGAAATCTGTATAAAAGAGGAAAGTATTTTTGTCATGACTGGTCTAGACATGAGCAAATTTTTTTTCATTCTATCTTTGAACTATGCAAAAAGAGAGAATACGAATTTATGAAACTTGTGCATGTGATGCGAAGATATTCTAAATTTGTTTTTGAATATGTGAAATGATATGAATTTGTGTCAGTACTCTGTTGTGATATGATGTGACATTTGAAAACCTTTGGCATGACTTTTTTATTCTATTTCTAGTCATGATCTAATTATTCTGATTTTGTTTTGCTCTGATATATGGCCTTGTCATGGGTGATAATAGCGACATCTGGGTCTGTCACAGAACATAATAGTGACCTTTGGCCCCATTACGGGACATAATAGTGACATTTGGCCCTGTCACAGGATATAATATTGATCTCTGACCCTGTCACGGGATATAATAGTGACCTCTGGCCTTGTCACGGGATATAATAGTGACATCTGGCCCTATCGCTGGATATAATAGTGACCTATTGCCCCGCCACGGAATATAATAGTGGTCTCTCTTCTAAGTGCAATTGCTTTGGTATCATGGTGATATATGTTCTGCTTGGCTTTCGCAGAATGCACAACCCTACCGTGGGGGTTAAACATGGTCTATATTCTTATATAATGCTCTAATATGATATGATATGATTTGAAAAGATGATGATGTTCAGTCATGTAATGCCAAAGGACATTTTTGAATGTGAACATTTTGAAACTGTCCCTCTGATATTCTGATAACATGTTTTTAGATTCTGCATTTCTGAAATTAAAATGTTCTGTTCTACATTCTGAACTCTGTGGAAAGGCTTATGTTTATATACTAGTATATGTTTGCTGCTTCTTGAGTTATTGATAACTCATCCATTATCTGCACAATATTTTTTAGATATTTTGAGTATTTCAGCTGGGAATCAAGATTATGAAGCATGGGTGAGATGATTTAAGCATAGTGGATTAAGCATAGAAAGTTTCTATAAATATTGACGAATTTTATTAAGTAATTTTGTCGTGTTCTAATGACTTGGTATTTTGGGAGGTTGATTATATTGAGATAGTTGGTTTGAAATAATAATTTTATATGGCATTGAGAATTTGGAGCTTATATTTATACTGTGAATATAATTTTAAGCGAAAGGAATTAACTTCTCCAGGACCGGGGCATTACACCTCCACTCTAGTTTTCTAACCAAAAACTAATTTTACTTTCTTTAATATTCCATGTACTTTAAGATATTAAAAAATGAAAAGATCTATTAATCAACTTCCATAACTTAAAATGATAATGTCCAACTCTTAAGTGAGCAAGATTCATATCTAGCTTAAGTATTTTTGTTGCATATAGAGGGGCAATAATGATTTGGAATTAATGAAATATTATGCTAGCTTACTAGATCATTCAAATTTCTGAAGCTCAATCCTCTTTTAATAGGCATAGAAATGTGTGTCCAAGACACCTATTTTTGCTTGAAAAATACTAACTATAATTAAGAAAAAATACTAACTTACTACTTCACGTTTTAGCTATTGATATACTGAAAATTATAAAATTTAAAATTTAAATTACAAAAGGAACCTGATAAAATGAGTCTTTGTAAGTTTTTTTTTTTTAAGTAAAATTGTTATTAAGTACATGTAGCGCTACTCGTTCTGCTTGCTCTGCCCTTCAAACTCAACCTAAAAAAGCATAATTGTAGCCAAGTAACCTCTAGATCCACATATATGTAAACAATTATCAAATTAGTTTTTCAGTGATGTCCCTTAGCAAATAATAGGCTAGAGTTATTCTACTCAGGAGCCCTACACCACACATCTGCTAAGGGAAAAAAAATAAAAATAGGTATGTGGAATAGGACTGTTGACTAAATTTTTTCAATAGGATGACTTCTCATGTACAATAATCAAGATTTAATTGTAACATTGTGGGAAAGATACCTACAATGTTTAAAACAATATGGTTACGTGGATGATTCGAAATATGTATTTTTCTGTTCTTGTACTACGCTACAAAATAACAAAAAAAATTTATATTTCTCGTCCCCTACACCACACACCAACATATGATTTATCATTTTTGTCCTTCTATTTAAATACCCATATATTCATCATGTGTAAATATGTGTGATTAAATAGAAGGACAAAAATAACAGATTACATATCAGTTAGTAGTATGGGGATGATAAGTGGCATTTCTCATAACAAAAAGGACATGAATCAATCCATTTGCTAAAGGTTTTCGTATTTTGGGTGTAGAAAATTTTGGGGTGTTGTCTGTATGATCAATCTCTTCTTGTAAATTAATTTCGATCCTTACTATATAATTTTTAATAGATTTTGTCACACACCAGCTTACGCATTTTTTGTGAGGCCTAGAATTTATAAATAGTTTTCAATATATATAACAATCAATGGTACTGTTACGCGCTGGTTGATCAATCAAGTCTTTTTCTAGTAACCCCTTACATAATAGGCCTTAAACTCCAATAATCCATAATTTAGTAATCTAAATAATTTAAAATTTCTATTTACAAGTTGGTGTGGATCGGAGGACAATTAACTCTAAATTATTGACTAATTAGCATTATGTGATTTGTAAGAAAATTTAAAAATCAAATATTTTATAAACTAAATCTTTCTATATAAGTCATGTATTCCTATGTCGACTTGTAAATAGAAGAAGTCAAACAATTAGCGTAAATCATATCATGCGAGCAGCACATGACTTGTCAAGGAGGGACTTGAAAAAGAAATCCAACCCTTGACCATAGATACTTGGATAAAAAGAAAACTATATACCCATGACCTAAGCGCTACGAATTATACAATCATGACCCTTTTCACACGTATACTTCGTAGGCACTACAACAACTAGCGGCTTTTCCCGCGAATTCTTTTCCCACGATATACAATCGTGACAAATAGTAAGCTATTGACACGAACATAGTTCGTGGGAAAAAAATAAAAGCCTTTTGCCACAAGGTCACATTGGCAAGTAAAATTTTGTGGGAAAACAAGTTTTTACCACGAAATTAAGACATTTTGCGACGATTACAAGTCGCCCAAAATAAACTTATCAAAAATATGTTTTTTTCGTGGGTTATTGGTTTTTGCCACAAGGTTATCAGCTTTTTGCCACGATATTTTCTCGACGCAAATACTCTTAACAAAAATTGTTTTTCTCTCGTGGGTTATTAGTTTTTGCGACGAGATTAGTATCTTTTTCAGACGACCTTTTTTTTGCCACAAATTGACCAACCTTTTTAATTCTGGGTTATTACTATTTGCGGCGGTCTTATCTATATTTGCGGCGATAAAAACCCGCCACAAATTGTAATTAAAATAAAATTAACTTTGTTGCAGCGGTTTATTGTTCGATGGAATTGTGAAAATTACCTCTTGCAGCGATCTTTTAACTTTAAAAAGGTTCATAAGATTGTTACGGCGACATTAAATCGCCGTGAAAGGTAATTTTGAATTTAAAATATCTCACTGTCTCCTTCATTTTTCCCTCCCGCCCGATATATCCCTCTCATTTCCCCTGTTTCGCAACATCCCCCGCCCTGATGGCTCTCTTCCTCTCTTTGCAATCCACTCTCTCTCTCTCTCTCTCTCTCTCTCTCTCACTCACGATGTCCGCATCTTTCCCTTCCTCTGTTTCTCTCTCTAAAGTCTGCGTGTGAGTGCACAACGCCGACGGGCTGGAGTTGTTCTACTCCGCGACCTCTAACCTCCTCGGTCCTGCTCCACCACCACAACCACCATGCTCTTCGTCCTCGTCGGTAGGTCATCTCTCCCCCACCATCTCTCTCTCTCTTTCATCTCTCTCTCACCCCCCCGATCCCCATTCCCAATTTCAGAATTTCGAAGAAAACCCTAGCAGCCACACACGCATCCCCCCCCTCCAGCAGCAATCCATCGCATCCCCGACCCTCCGTCGCACTCTCTCTGTTTCTCTCTCACCCCTGTGCTGTCCAGACCTCCATGGCACCGGCACGGTACTCTCTCTCATTTGATTGTGTTTTTTTTTTTGGAAATTCATTTTGGTGTTGAAATCCATTTTGATTTTCTTATTTGTTCTATAATTTTTCTATATCCTGTGTTGAAATCCATGTAATTTTTCTATTTCATTTTTTTTTTCTGTAAGTTTTAGGTTTAGATTTGGATGTTCATATCAAAGGTGCCTAATCTTATAGTATGTATTGAGATGAATTTGTCTGGATGGAAATGTACCGAGATAAGCCCCTTTGATTTTAAATTTTCAATTGTAAAGAAAAGAAGTGATGAAAACGACGAAAAGATAAATTTTTATAGTATTTTCTTTTGTCTCAGTAATGAAAGGAAGAGGGGAAAAATTAAGTGTAAAANGAAAAGATAAATTTTTATAGTATTTTCTTTTGTCTCAGTAATGAAAGGAAGAGAGGAGAAATTAAGTGTAAAAAATAGGGTCCACTAAGGGAGTGTTACACTAACCTAGTGATGAAAACATAGAGAACAGAAACAATAGGGAAAAAGTAAAGGTAAATACTTGATGCTCATGCTTGATCATCCTTGATCACTGTATCTATAATCTATTGTTCAAAATCATGCTTGATCACTATATCTCCCTTTAGTAGTTATGGCATCTCACTTTAATCATGCTTGATCACTATATTTATTATTCAAAATCAGTTGTTGCTATTTTTATTTATTTTTTAAATCTAAATGTTGATTGATTATTGTTACATTTGTTTACTAGTCAAATGTAACAAAAGAAGTATGTAGTTTGTGTCAATATTATTTTTACTCTAATTATCTGGTTGTTTTTTTTTTATGGAAGTCATCATCCAGTGGTCTTTTAATGATTTGTTATGGATTTGGGATCTATTTGAATGATTTGTGATACATGTATATAATAAGTTGTGTGCAAACCTTTCTTTTCGTTAACATTTCAGAATCAATATTATTCTGATTCCTCTTTCTTTAACTATAGAAATTTAATATCACTGGATAGTTTGGATGTATAAACAGCTGGAGGAGCTTCTTCATGCTTGCACTTCTTGATTATGATTAAATGCTACTACATACTTAAAACTTCCTTTTTTTGTTTGGTTTCTCTTTTGAGGTTTCCATTATAAGGTAAATCATAGTAGGCATTCCAGCTTTATTAATAATGGATCAAGTTATGATTATAGTTTATTGTTCTATGCATATAATATCATTGATTCTTGTTTCTTTTGAGTCAAATCCATTAAATTGTAGTTATATATGGACCTCAAAAGCAAAATGTATTCTTGACAGAAATTGTCGAATAACACTTCTCTTCCAAGTTTGCCATCATCTAACATACTATAGGTCTTCCTAATTTGATAAAGGTAGTGTCACACCCCAGATTCTAGTTTTATTTTTGGAAACCAGGGTGCCCTTTATCAAGGGCTTCTATTTTTAGGAAATTTTCTGATATGGATGTCAAAATATTCCTTGCATTTTTTTGTTAAGTTTGGTAAATCAGTAAAACTAATTTGTATCAGAAAAATAGGGGAAAGTTATTTTAGAAAAGAGAATGAGGACTGCCCGAGGAGGCATTAAGTTGCCAGGAGTCTTTTTTTCTAGAAAAACCAATTTTCATGCAGCCTTTTTCATCCAAGGGAGGGGTGGCCTTGGATGAAGTTACCTTGATCTCCTTTTGCATTTTTTTAATGAAGTTATATTTTTTTAAAAAGGGGCAGAGATAAATGTTTTTTTTTTTCTCTTGATGATGTGCATGTGATATTAAATGTGTTTAAAAATGTTTTAAGGAAATACAAGGGGAAAAATTTTTAGAGTTTGTTGCTATTCACATATTTGACTCATTCTTATATTAATGTTTTATAATGTCCCAGGTATTATGAGGATGAGTCTGCAGGCCAAAGTCAGTAGAGGACACTTTTTGATCTAGTGAAAGATTGAAATAATTGTTTATAATGCAGGCTTAGGATTTTGATTATACTTATCTATGGCATTATGTAATTAATATTTTTTGTTGTTTCCTTTTTCTTCTAATAATCTCTTCTTTTTTTTTTTTTTGTTGTTGCCCTTTTCTCAAGATTTGAAGTTTCATGTCCAAATACTTACAAATTTCTTGGTTTTGGCTTGGATAGACCATCCTCTAGCCTTCTTCCTCATGGTACCACTTCCTTCCCTTTTTCTTTATTTTTATTACAAGGAATGGAATCAATTACTTGTTGAAATGTGAATGAGTATTAAAGGAGGTGGTGTAGTAAGTATGTATTGCACCTATCGGACAAATGAGTGCTTTGAATGGATTGTATGTTGATCTTATAAGCTTGAATGGATTGTATGATTGTGGTTTTGTAGAGCTATGAATTGTAATTTATAAAGATTTGTGGTTGTGTGGTGTATGTGTATAAATTGTATGAACATTTTCCTCTCTTGGGTTTTAATTAGAAGTTTTTATGTTAGCACAACTTTACATGTTTTTTTTTAAATTATTATAAACATGAATTTGGATCTGTAAGGTTTGGATATATTTATTTAGCCTATATTACACTATTTTTTTTGATTATTTTTGGCTTAGTCTCTTTTTTTATTTTACATTTTTTTTTTCGAAAATCTCTTAGCATTTGCCATGAATGAAACTCGTGGCAAATATTTTTTTTGGCCGGAAGTGATTATTTCCCGCGATAAGATTTCTCTGTAAATAAGTATTTCTGATGAAATACTTAAAGGAAAATATATATTTCCCAGAAATGTATTTTATCGGAAATAATTTTTTCCCACGAAGACATGTCATGGGTAAACACTTTTTGTCACAATCTCTTTTTATGGAAAATGATGTTATTTCCCACCACAGCACACCAGATGAAACCTTATTTGCCACGAAGAAAAAATGTTTTAACTACCAAGTTAGTTCATGGGAAAAAGAAAGCTTTTCCCATGCATTTGTTGTTTGGTGGAAAAAGAATTTTTCCCCACCAGTTTTATGCCACGGGTCTCCCACCACACAAATTGGTGGGAAACATATCGTTTCCCACAAAGTCTACACTTTTTCCGACCACAGTTCTTTCTGGGAAAAACCAAGATTTGTTGTAGTGAGGGAAGTAAGTCAATTAGTAACGTGTAACTTACCCTTGATTGATAAATATTGGATTGCCGACTCGAAGCCACTTTCGGTATGAAGGCACACTCACTCGTACACGCATATATATGCACATGCTTCCAATTTGAACCACCAGTCCTTGGTGGTTTCAAGGTTGACCTCTATGTCTATCCATCACTATAAATATAACAACGGCTCATCCACCAAATATCTTGTCTAACTTCATCTTCCAATATTCTATCCTCTAAACACACTTGCAAAAATGTTTCATCTGGAAAATCATCATGGCCAGGGACACCACAGCGGCCATTTTCACGGTGGAGGGCATCACGTAGAACATGGCCATGCAAGAGGACATCACGGGAGGCATGGTCCTCATGGATTGGGGGGGCATCACGGAGGGCCTAATTACCTTGGTGGAGGACATCATGGTGGTCATGGCCTCGGAAAACTTGGAAATCATCATCTTCAATTCCTCATCAGAAGACACAATGGCGGCGACCATGGTGGAGGACATCACGTACAACATGGTTACAGTGGAGGAGGATATTTTCATGACGGTGGACATCACCGGGGGCTTGGGCATGGCCATGGTCCTCATGAGTGGGTGTATCACGGAGGGCCTGCTCATGGTGGTGGACATGGTCACCGTTAAGGCAGAGGACATCATCCACATTGACATGTATTTTCATGGAGGCCGGGACATCAGCAATATTAGCTGCCACATTACCTAGAGATTGTCATGAGATCGTGTTATATATATATATATATTTATATATGCTAGCTAGTGCCTTATTAAGCCCATATATATATAGAAAATAAGTAATCCCATGGTTATTATTTGTGAGATCGTGGGAAAAATATGCTGGCTATCTGATATATTTATTTAACATTTGAACAAGCTGGCCTCATTTGGTTTATATATAATATATATTAAGCAGCTTCTGATCCATTTTGGTTGTAGCCCAAATATTTGTAACTTTTTTTTTTTTCCTTATTGAACTGTTTGTGCTAGAAATTAATTAATAAAATGCATTGGACCTTATCAACTAATGCTAAATACTAGGGTAACTGTGACTACTTCGAGAGAGTCAGGTCTCCAGAATGAGAATCAGGGAATAGAGAAAGAGAGAAGGAAATAGACTTGATTGACACTGGATTCCGAAGTTGGCCTCATTCCCAACTATCGGCTACCTTTTATAGATGAATCTTCAGTTACATGAATTCTGTTATGTAAACTACACAAGCTTATAACTAATTCAGCTACCTAATGATCCAAACGACAGCTACGGAATGATACCGTTTTACTTATTCTCAACTACTACTAAACGACACAATTCCAATCTGTTACAATGAACTCAACTATTACTTAACAAAACGGTGTGTTTCGTTTATTCTTAACTGTCACTCTAAGACTTCAGACTCTGCTCATGCCAGCTTCCTTGCTTCGTCACTCTGATCTCGATCCATGATCTCGTCTACCTTGTATAGTTCAGCCCGTAACATACTCTCCCCCTTTAAAGCACCTTGCCCACAAGGTGAGGAAACCTGTTACGTAAAGACCAATAAGATTCCCACGTTGCATCTTCAACAGCAGTCCCTGTCCATTGAACCAGCACCTCAACGACTGCTCTATTATGGATCTGTCTCATTCTACGCTGTAAAATGGCCTCAGGTTCAGGAGCTAATTCACCTTGTAAATCTACTGGAGGCAAAGAAGACAATGGAGAATGGTGTTGACCCAATTTTTTCTTAAGACACGAAATGTGAAAAACAGGATGAATCGAACTGGTTGATGGTAATTCCAGTTTATAAGCAACCTGTCCAACCCTTTGAAGAATCTGAAAGGGTCCAAAGAAGCGAGGAGAAAGCTTGAAATTTCTTCTGGCCACCACAGATTGTTGCCTATAAGGCTGCAATCTTAAATAAACCCAATCCCCCACAGTGAACTCTCTTTCAGTTCTCTTCTTGTCAGCTTGAAATTTCATCCTTTCTTGAGCACTAGTCAGATTATTCTTAAGGGTAGAAATGATCTGATCTCTAGTTTTTAATACCTCATCAACTGATTGATTAGCAGTCAAGCCCGGGACATAAGATTGTAACTTGATTGGGGGTCTACCATACACCACCTCAAAAGGAGTCATCTTAGTTGAAGTGTGAGGGGTGGAATTGTACCACCATTCAGCCAAGGTCAACCAATCAAACCATAGCCTTGGTTTGTCCCCTGAAAAACTCCTCAAAAAATGTTCAATGCATTTATTTACTGCCTCAGTTTGGCCATCACTCTGAGGATGGTATGCAGATGAGTAGGAAAGTGTCACTCCTTGGAGTCGAAAGAGTTCCTTCCAAAAGGAACTAGTAAAAGTTGCCCCCTATCCGAGACAATGTTCTGAGGCATGCCATGCAACTTAAAAACATTGTCAAAAAATAGTGCTGCCACCTTGGATGCTGTAAATGGATGCTTTAGAGCCATAAAATGGGCAGATTTGGATAACCTGTCAACCACCACCATGATGACAGAAAATCCTCTAGAAATTGGTAATCCCTCAATAAAATCCATGGACAAATCTGTCCATGTATTTGCAGGTATAGGGAGAGGTTGTAAAAGACCACCAGGGTATGCATGTTCCACCTTATTCCTCTGGCAGAGATCACACTCCCGTATGTACTGCTTCACCTCATGTTTAAGACCAGGCCAGTAAAAGTCTTGCCTAGCACGATGTAATGACTTATGGAATCCAGAGTGTCCAGCAGAGGGGCTAGCGTGCACAAAGTTCAAAATTTTGAGCTTCAACTCTGGATTGTTAGGGATATAAATTCGGCCTTTTCGAAATAATAAGCCATGCTTAAGAGAAAAAATTGAAGAGGAAGGAGAGTGACTTCCCTGTAGTGTTGCCAGTTGTTCCTGAGCTGTCTTATCTGAAGCATAAGCTAGCTTTACTTCCTCCAACCATACAGGAGTTGGAAATGAGATAGCAGTCAACAATGTGGCGTCAACTGGTGCTTCTTTTCTTGACAAAGCATCTGTTGCTCTGTTCTCAATTCCCTTTTTGTACTCAATGGTAAATTCATAGCCTAACAACTTAGAAATCCATCTTTGTTGAGCATCAGTTTCCACTTTTTGTTCCAGGAGATACTTTAAACTGTGATGATCAGTTCTAACAACAAAAGCTGTTCCTAACAAGTAGGGTCTCCACTTCTTGACAGCCATAACAAGTGCCAACAGCTCCTTTTCATAAGTGAAACGCAACAAATTTTTTCCTTTGAGAGCTTGACTTAGAAAAGCCAACGGCCTTTGATCTTGCATCAGGACAGCACCTACCCCCACTCCACAAGCATCACATTCCACCACAAACTGCTTATTAAAGTCAGGTAAGCATAAAACAGGAGGACTCGTGACTGCCAGCTTCAAGTTTTCAAATGCATGAGTTGCTGCCTCAGACCAATGAAAGCTATCCTTCTTTAACAAAAGAGTTAAAGGTGCTGCTATTTGTCCATAACCTCGAATAAATTTTCTATAGTATCCCGTTAATCCCAAAAACCCTCTTAATGCTCTAAGAGTTTTTGGAATTGGCCAAGATAACATTGCCTCCAACTTCCTCGGATCAGCTCTCACACCTTCTTTAGAAATTAAATGGCCGAGGTATTCAATTTCTGAACAAGCAAAATGACATTTGGATCTCTTTGCAAATAACTGATTGGCCTCCAATGTTTCCAAAACAATAGCCAAATGAGTTAGATGTGCTGCCATGTTCTTACTATAGACAAGAATGTCATCAAAAAAGACTATCACAAACTGTCTAAGGAAGGGTTTGAAAACCTCATTCATCAAGGCTTGAAATGTGGAAGGGGCATTTGTAAGGCCAAAGGGCATAACAAGAAACTCATAATGCCCTTCATGAGTTCGAAATGCAGTCTTTTGAATATCCTCATCCCTCATTCGAATCTGATGATAGCCAGATCTTAAATCTAGTTTGGAAAAAACTGTTGAGCCAAAAAGCTCATCCAGCAACTCATCAACAACTGGTATGGGATACTTGTCCTTGACAATGGCCTCATTAAGCACCCTATAATCGATGCACATTCGCCACGAACCATCAGATTTCCTTACTAGTAGCACAGGAGATGAAAATGGTGACTGACTGGGTCTAATCACACCAGATTTGAGCAACTCAGAAACAATCTTCTCTATTTCATTTTTTTGGAAATAAGGATACCTGTATGGTCGAACACTCACAGGGACAGCATCCTTCTTAAGATTAATCTGGTGATCTCGGCCTCTATAAGGAGGTAAAGTAGTAGGTTCATCGAAAACCTTTCCAAATTGCTGCAGCAACTGCTGTATTTCTGGACTAGAAATATTCTGAGTTTGTGTGACTTCCATCTGCATAAGCTACAACCAAATCCCTTTGGAGCCTACTTTAGAAAGCATATTAATCTCTTTATCATCAATTAAACAAGTAGTCGAGGACGTGAGGCCTTTAAAACAGTTTCTCTTTTCATGGTAATCAAACTGCATCTTCAACTCTATGAAATCCCAAAGTATTGGCCCCAAGGATGAAAGCCAACTAACTCCCAAAACGACATCACAGCCTCCCAGAGGTAATGAAAAAAAATTAACAACAAATCGAGTGCCCTGTATTTTTATGCCAACTCCAATAGTTTTACCATCACTACTCAAAATGTCACCATTAGCCACCCTAACTTGCATGGACTGCCCTTGGTGTACTTCTAAACCACATTTGCTCATCAGTGCAGTGGCCACAAAATTATGTGTACTACCAGAGTCAATTAATATCACTACTTTCTTCTTGTTAATCTGCCCCAACACTCGCATAGTTCTAGTGCTAGGAGATCCTACCATAGCTTGTAAGGAAATGGAAGCTATGTCTGCAGATTCAGGTTCCTCATGTATCTCTTCCACAATTAATTCTTTCTCATTTGTATCACTACTACACTCACCCACCTCCATGCCATCTAACACATAAACTTTCGGTTTACTGCACTTATGGCCAGGTTGCCACTTCTCATCACAAAAGTAACACAATCCTTTCTTTCTTTTTTCCTGCATTTGAGATTCATTGATTTTTTGATAAGGTAACCTAACCATAGACACCTTAGGAGTTTCCAAGACAGAAGATCCCATACTAAATTGTTGAGAATCACCAGCATTACTTCTCCATGACTTCTTTGTACTCCAAACATATTGCTCTTGGATTTTTTCTAATCCAAAGGCATCATTCAGGGAAGAAGGATTTAACATGCAGATAGGCAATCTAATTTCATCTTTTAAGCCACTTAAAAAATAGCTTAATTTGTTTCTCTCAGAAATGCCTTTAATCCGATTGGAAATCAATTCAAACTCAGTTTTATAAGCAGTAACAGAATGAACCTGCTTTAAGCGTGTTAACGCTTCCATAGGATCATCATAGGCAGATGAACCAAAGCGAACCTACACTGCTTGTGTGAATTCCTCCCAAGAATGAAAAATTCCAGATTCACTTGCATCCTGGAACCACACTAATGCATCATTATCCATATGAAATGAAGCCAAAAAGATCCTCTGGCCAGGAGGCACCTGATGATATAAAAAATATTGATTTGCTCGATAGATCCAAGCTGTAGGATCTTTTCCACCAAATCTTGGAAAATCCAGCTTAATTGACCTCATATTGGATCTGTCACCATTGTTTCTGTAACAAACTTCTCTCGTACCATCATCTGTTTCGCCATCTCGTGGTTGACGAAAATCTAGTCCATCTCTTGTATGTTGTGCATTATCTTCCAAGTGAGGACTGCACGAAAGCTTTGAAATTTGCTGCATTAGTTCATTAAATTTCTTATCTTGAATTTCTCTTTCAAATCTCGTCGTTTCTTGTTGCTGAGCCAGGATCATGATAGCATCTTCGAGTTGTTTCTGTTGCCTTTCCTGTTGTTGACGAAGTAAGTTCACAGAATCAACGATCTGTGCATATGACCTCGTTCCTTCTGCCATTGTTGACAACTGATACCAATTGCAGTGGACCTTATCAACTAATGCTGAATACTAGGGTAACTGTGACTACTTCGAGAGAGTCAGGTCTCCAGAATGAGAATCAGGGAATAGAGAAAGAGAGAAGGAAATAGACTTGATTGACACTGGATTCTGAAGTTGGCCTCATTCCCAACTATCGGCTGCCTTTTATAGATGAATCTTCAGTTACATGAATTCTGTTATGTAAACTACACAAGCTTATAACTAATTCAGCTACCTAACGATCCAAACGACAGCTACAGAACGATACCGTTTTACTTATTCTCAACTACTACTAAACGACACAATTCCAATCTGTTACAATGAACTCAACTATTACTTAACAAAACGATGTGTTTCGTTTATTCTTAACTGTCACTCTAAGACTTCAGACTCTGCTCATGCCAGCTTCCTTGCTTCGTCACTCTGATTTCGATCCATGATCTCGTTTACCTTGTATAGTTCAGCCCGTAACATAAAAGGGGTGTCTATTCATTTCGAAAGTCTTGTATGCACAACTTGGTTAAGCTTACTATGGCCGCATCAGCTATCAGTACTGGCCAATTTTTTTGTTTTGCCTTGGTTAAGCTTATTCATGTAGTCTCATATATATATATATGATACATCAAGGTGAAGAAAAGAAAGAAGCGTTGGTTTTCTTTCAAGCTGGAAACCAAATGAACAATATCCAAGAAACATCGGTTTTCTAATTCGAGGGAAATCATGTATGTATATAACATCAGATCGAGAACCATTTAATAACTAAGGTTAATTAATTAATTTACATGAGAAATGAATAAATAATTCCTATTCCAACTTATCTTCAATTGGATGAGTTATAAGCAATATATGGTCACTTAATTATTTAATTAATTCTCTCCTCTCTCTGTAGAGGTTTCTCTCCTACCGAGTGTAGGTTTGTTTGGTTATTTTGTTGACCTGGGCTAGGTCTCTCCTTGTGCATGATGTTTTAGCATGGATCATAGCATTGAGGACTTGTGTGCCCGTCTCTCATTGACGGAACAAGAGGAAGAGGTGATTGTAGTGGAGGAGCAATCGGTGGGAGATGCTTTGGTACGGGCTGAGCATTGCCTTTTATTGAGGGTTCTCACCATGAAGCATTTTAGTAAGGAAGCTTTGAAGTCGACTATGAGGAAAGTATGGCGTTCTGGTAAGGCGGTCACCATCCGTGATTTGAGTCCAACTTTGTTCATTGCTGAATTTGAAGATTTGAAAGATAAGGATTGGGTTAAACGAGATGGACCATGGTCTTTCAATAAACAACTTGTGTGAACAAGTGATGTGGAGGGGCTTAAACAAACTCATCAAGTCCATTTAACTGACGCCTTGTTTTGGGTTTGTATTCATGATCTGCCAGTGATGGTTCGCAATTCTACCATGGGAAGATGCATTGGTCAGGCACTGGGGAAAGTGATTGAAGTGGATTTAGAGCAGGATGAATTGGCATGGGGGGAGTTCATGCGTATACAGGTTAGTATGGATATTTCGAAACCATTGTTACGTGGTAAGAAAGTGTGCGTAGGATCTTTTCACCCCATTTGGGTGAGATTCTCCTATGAACGCCTACCGAACCTTTGCTACTTATGTGGATTGATGGGACATTTACATAGGGATTGTGAGCGTTGGAAAGATACTATGACTAATCTGAGTATTTCTGAATTTCCCTATGGGCCATGGATGAGAGCAGGGAGTCAGGAAGGTGATGGGAGCAATGCACGCAGCCGTTTTTTCCAACGACGGGATATAAGGAGGTCATCGGATCAGCCTAATGCGGCGGCCGGAAATGCAGGTTTTATCCAGACGAATGTTGTTCCGAGGGATAACCCTGTTTCTGCAGAAGATTCGGAGCAAGCTAATCATGGAGTAATCCCTTCCGTTACGGAAGGAATTAATGCTGATCAGTCTGTTACTCAGCAACCTTCTCAAATTGACAAACTTGGAGAGTTATCTTCGGGATTTGTTTATGAAGGGGTTTTAGCCGCCAAATCAAGAAATTTAAATGAGATTGGGGGGGAGAAGGATTCTGAGAATGGTGCTATGAAAGGGGACTTTTCAGTCATTCACGATGGGCAGTGTTTGAGTATGCCAGGTGGAGGGAAGGATGAATATACTCTCATGCACGTGCAATTCCAACAGAGCCCTCGTGCTCGTACCTGGAAGCGTATGGCAAGATCCAAAGATAATAGAGCTCTCTATAATCCACTGCTAGTGTTTCTAAAAGAAATTTTGTTCATATAAGTGATGGGGAGGCCCCTCGAATGTCCAAGAGATTGAAGAAGAAGGTCAGTTTGAATGAGGATGATGTGGAATTTTCTCAATTTTCATCGGTGGTGGCTGTTGAATAGCCCTACCGAGAGCAATGAAGTTTTTAAGCTGGAATACGCGAGGGCTTGGGAACCCTCGTGCTATTCGAACCCTTTCTGATTTGATCAAAAAGGAAGGTCCCGAAGTTTTGTTTCTCCAAGAAACAAAAATTAGAGCGATAAAAATGGAAACATGTAGGGTGAAATTACAGTATGCTAATTGTTTGACTATTAATGCTGTTGGCCATAGTGGGGGCTTGGCCCTCTTATGGAAGGAAGAAGTGAAGCTGAAAATTCTTAGCTAGTCCTCCTCCCATATTGATGCTGTGATAGAGGAAGATTCGAAGCAATGGTTTATTACTGGGGTATATGGCCAACCAGAGGTGTATCAAAGATGTGAAACCTGGAGTTTGATAAAAAGTTTAAGGAGAGCAGAAGCTTGGCTTGTCTTTGGGGACTTTAATGAAATACTTTCACAAGATGAGAAATGGGGAGGCAGAGAAAGACCTGACCATCAAATTAGTGAATTTTTAGAAGTACTAGAGGTATGTCACCTGAAGGATCTGGGTTTTCATGGGCCTAGATATACCTGGTGTAATAGGAGAGGGGAAGGAGCTTTGATTTCAGAGAGGTTGGATAGATTCCTGGGGAATCTGGCTTGGTGCAATATGTTTGATAGGGCTGAAGTAACTCATGGCTCGACCTCCTACTCTGACCACTTACCTATCTGGGTGGATGTGTTGGGGATCCAAATTAGAAGGAAAGGGCCTAGACCTTTTAGATTTGAGGCCATGTGGCTGGAAGATGAAGATTGTTCTCAGATAGTGCAAGATTCATGGCATCTCCTAAGAGGCCAGAATGATCTTAGTGGAGTAATGCAATCCATTGCGGCGTGTTCTTCTAAACTGCAACTTTGGAACAAATCAAAGTTTGGGAAAGTTCAGACCAAGTTGCATGAGGCAAGACTAAGCTTAAAAGCTGCACAACAGAGGGATCCCCAAGTTTTAAGTTCAGAAGAGATGAAGTATGCCTCTGAGGAGGTTCAAATATGGCTGCAGAGGGAAGAAATTATGTGGAAACAAAGATCCCAAGCCCTTTGGCTAGCTGAAGGGGATCAAAATACCAAATTTTTCCATGCTAAGGCATCTCAGAGGAGGAAGAAGAACAGCATTACCAAGCTTAAGGATGGAAATGGGATTTGGCAGGAAGGAGAGCAATGTAATAATCCTATCCTTAACCATTTTTCATCTTTATTTACTTCTGCAGAATCCCATAATGCTGATGTGGTTATTGATAAGATTGAAACCAAGGTCACTGCAGAAATGAATGAAGACCTCACCAAAGTTTTTTCTGCTGCGGAAGTGAGTAAAGCCTTAAAAGAAATGCACCCCTCAAAGGCCCCTGGACCTGATGGAATGCCTCCCTTGTTCTTTTAGAAGTTTTGGCCTCAAATTGGTCCTTCATGCACTAAACTCTGGTATTTTCCCTCAGGCCGTGAACCATACTTTTATAACTTTGGTTCCTAAGATAAAGAATCCCAATTTTGTGAATGACTTTAGACCCATTAGCCTTTGTAATGTTGTTTAAAAATTGATCTCTAAAGTCATTGCAAACAGAATTAAGCATGTACTACCTGCCATCATATCTGAAACCCAATCTGCTTTCTTACCTGGTAGATTGATAACCGATAATGTCCTAGTGGCTTATGAGGTGGTCCATTTTCTAAGGAGGAAAAAGAAAGGAAAAAAGGGGTTTATGTCTATTAAGCTTGATATAAGTAAAGCTTACGATAGGGTAGAATGGTCCTTCCTACAATCTGTTTNGCTTGATATGAGTAAAGCTTACGATAGGGTTGAATGGTCCTTCCTACAATCTGTTCTGTGCAAATTGGGTTTCCATGAGAGAGTCATCCATCTTATCATGAGATGTGTGCAAAGTGCCACTTTCTCAATCCTGATTAATGGTGTTCCAACAGGTCATATCATCCCTTCTAGGGGATTGAGACAAGGAGCTCCTATCTCTCCTTATTTATTTCTGCTGTGCACATAAAGCCTTATTGGATTACTAAAACATGCAGCTATAACAAATGACATTTCGGGAATCCAAGTCTGCAGAGGGGCCCCAAGATTGAACCATCTCCTATTTGCTTATGACAGCCTTATTTTCTGTGATGCTAAAGAGGAAACAAGCCTCAGTTTGTTAAGATTGCTGAAACACTATGAGGAGGCGTCTGGTCAGTGTATTAACCAGGATAAGTCTGCTATGGTTTTTAGTTTGAATACTAGTGCAGTGCAAAGAAGAGCTATTATGGAATTATGGGGTGCTAATCAGATCCAGCAGTATGATAAATACCTAGGACTGCCTTCTATGGTTGGTAGATCTAAAAAGGCTGCTTTTGCTGAAATTAAGCAAAAAGTTTGGTTGAAACTCCAGGGATGGAAAGGTCACATGTTTTCTCAAGGAGGTAAGGAGGTGCTTCTCAAAGCTGTGGCACTTGCAATTCCATCCTATGCAATGAGCTGCTTCAAACTTCCCTCGAAACTTTGTGCTGAGATTGAGAGTATGATGGCTAAATACTGGTGGGGGCAAAAAAATGATGAAAGAAAGATTCATTGGGTTAGTTGGCATAAATTATGTTGGCCTAAAGCTGGTGGGGGTCTTGGCTTTAAGGATTTGGAAACTTTCAACATGGCATTGCTGGCTAAACAAGGGTGGAGGCTTCTGCAAAACAGAGATTCCCTCTTCCATAAGATCTATTGTGCAAGGTATTTCTCAAATGGTAACTTGCTTGAGGCCCATCTTGGTAATTCTCCCTCTTTTGCTTGGAGAGGAATATGGGAGGCAAAGAATATGCTATTGAAAGGTGGAAGATGGAATGTAGGGAATGGAAGGAAAATACATATACTAGATGATGTTTGGCTTCCTGGGTACAGAGAATTGAGGAAGGAAATTGCGTTGCAAGACTCTCAACAGGCTGGGAGGACTGAGGAGTTGGAAGGACAGGTTGTTTCTCTTATTGATGACCAAACCAAGTGGTGGAATATGCCCAAGGTTAGATCTCTCTTCAATCCAAAAATTTCAGAGGCTATTTTGAGACAACATCCCAGTTATACTGATGAAGAAGATATATGGATATGGGAGCATGAGAGAAGTGGTTTTTTTAGTGTTAAAAGTGCATACAGGTTGTTTAAGTCACTCTCTGCAGTGAATGTGGGGGAATCATCTGATGGGGCAGCTACAAAAAAGTTCTGGAAAGGGTTATGGAAAGTAAAAATCCCTCACAAAGTTAAGCTGTTTGCGTGGAGAGCATGCAAAGAGATACTACCCACGAAGGTAAACCTGCTCAGTAAAAGGGTGGAGGTGGATGGGGCCTGTTGTTTCTGCCAACATAGTCTTGAGGATTCGGCTCATGCATTATTTTTTTGTCCTTCCATCCATGAGTATTGGATGAGGAAGTTTCCTAATTTCCAACTCCTTATTCCATTTTACTCTTTCATGACTACTGCAAAGAGAGTTTTTTTAGAGAAATCTAAAGAGAATTTGCTGATTTTATCCTTATGGCTTGGGGATTCTGGTATAGAAGAAACAAGATGATACATGAACATGTTAATCTGCCACCTGTGCAAGTTATGGACTTTGTGTTATCACAGAAGAGGGTGCAGTCAGATGGTCTGCAGGCTCATGGCCTATCCAAGCGTATGATTTATAGATGGTATCCTCCACCTTCCAATTGGGTCAAGCTTAATTGTGATGGAGCTTTATTCTTTGACCAAAATAAAACTGGTATTGGGGCTATTATAAGAGATGCACAGGGATCTGTCATTGTGGCTTTAAGTAAAGGGGAAGAGGAATTTCTGGAACCAGAGATTGTGGAAGCAATGGCTGTTTTGAGAGGCTTGCAAATCTGTCTAAATATTGGCTTCAAAAACCTAGTGATTGAAAGTGATTGCAAGAACTTGGTTGATGAAGTCAATAGTGAAGCAGCTTCTTATACTGCCATGAGAACTATTCTTACTGAAATTCGAAGACTAATGCTGAGATTTGAGCAATGTAAGATGCAGGACTGTGGTCGTTTGTCTAATGCAGCAGCACATCACCTAGCTCGACATGCATGGAGTAATTCAGACTTGCAGATATGGGGGCACACGACCCCTTCTTTTATTGCACATGTCAATTATGTTGATCAACTTTCTTGTACTCAGATTTGAGGTCTTTAGTACCTCTTTGCAATGAAGTTCATATTTTCTATAAAAAAAAAAAAAATTATTTAATTAATTCCCTTTCCTTCTATTGATGAGTCGTTGGTGCATGATAACATTAATGTTGAAAGTAATTTATCGGTCAAGAACATTTGATCTTCTATCTAGAAGGATGAAGGGATCAACATTATCTTTATAAGTTTTCATTAGTTTTAATTACGACTCCTCTTTGGAAAACTATATATGTTATCTTTGATAATATAGAACAGTCACTAGTTGGACTAGTTGCTTATCTCTTAAGAAAGAAAATATAATATTTCTTATAACCACAAAGAGATTTAAAAAAAATAAACTCATAAACAAATATGTCTTCATGTGATACCTTAGATCTATATTATAATAAAAGTCCCTACAAGAAATGAGGGTGTTCTCGGCGATTATTAAATCATTGCAATTAAAATAGCTACGAAATGATGTTTTTTCCTTCAATTTCTAAATCACCGCGTCTAACATCACTTTTCCATACTCATACACTAGGGTCCATCATTTACTTTGTTGCGATGCTTTTTGTAGCTGTTGTGACAATTTAAATAGCTGGAAAAGAAAAAAACCTGTTACGACACTGTGATTTCCGTTGGTATGCATTAGTGGGGCGCCAAAATCACCAAATCCTTTTATTCCCCCCCCCCCCCATTAACACCCTTATGCAATTAGACGAATCGGCCATCACACTCGATTTTCCTCCACCTACAAATCCACCCTTCTCAGTGTTTGTGCACGGCGTCGATTCCACCTCTGTCATATAGCTTTTGGCCCGGCCATTTTCACTGTCCCATTTTCCCAACCATTCTCCACCCAGTAACTTCTTCTTCTCCATTTTCGATCTCTCTACCTGCACATCAAGCAAAACTCACTCACCCAATGTTGCTACACGGCTATCTCTTCCACCGAAAATCACCACAAACAGCGGAGACTCCACCAATTTGGCGATTGCGGAAGCTATTGTGCCACATTTTTCGCCACACAGTAAACACCAAATCATCATGCATTTGATAGTCCTTCTGCCAGTTCCAATTCAAAAGGGGATTTTTGACATTTCCAAAGCTATCGTTCGACATCAAGCAAGACCTTTTTCCTAGTGGCAAAGGGCTATCCAACTCGTCTCCTCCCCATCCTCTCCTCCACTTGGATGGAGTCGATTACTACAGGTAAGATACTCTATTTTTTGGCATTTATGTTCTTAATGAAACCGTTTACTGTAAGACAAAATTTGTATCTATTTTGTACACTTTACTCAAGTTGTTGATAGCAAGTAGTTTGTTGACTGTGTTGTGGAAACAGGGTTGGTTTGCTTTTTCAACTTATGCATAAATTGCCTATGTGTTTGTGTATGTATAATGTAACTGTGGAATTCTTATAATGTATTTTAAAATCAATACAAACAATCTTATGTGGCTACTGACTAATAAACATGCATGTTATGACTTTTATCACTATCATGTCTTCAGACTTGATATCATATTAAAGAGACCACTTTGAGTTAATCGTGAAGACATATATAAACATGCATATGGCATTATAGACATGTTATGTTATTTATTCTCATATTAAATATTTATGTGCTTATGTACTGCTGTAGCTTAACCAACTAGACTAATGGTGATGAGATATTGGTGATGAGTTGTTGTTCATGGTTTCACAGACTAACTCTGTCTTCCTTCTGACCAATAACCTCTCTACTCATTTATAGCAATTTATTTCCATACTACTTGACCATTTCAATTATGGAGTGTTTTGAATATGTTCTTTTATTGTTAATTTTGATTGTTCATGTCAAAGCCCCATGAAAAAGTAAAGTCCATTGCACTTCTTTTGACTGTAAAAACAAAATGTTTAGAACATGGTTTGTACCTCATATGTCATTGCAACAAACATCCCATTAGATATTCAACATTACATTGTCTAGAATGATGGCTGCTATGTTTTAGTTGATAAGTGTACGAAAGTACACTCTAAATATCTTATTATTAGACTATAATGCTAAAATATGAATAAAAATTATAGAGTTAATGTGTATTCTTAAATTGAGTTGTATTTACTTTGAGATACTCCTAAGCAAATTTTTATGTTTAATTTCAGGGTTTATAAAAAAGTAAGTCAAAACCAGTCAAATGCAAAGGACTTTCAAGTGGGCAAAACGTTGGAACAACCTATGAACTTTCAATGAGAATAAGGCTCTTCAAATAAGGATAATGATGGGGTTTGAGAGTAATTCGGATCAAAAGAAAAAGTTAGAGTCCAAAACACTCTAGAAGACAGTTTGGATATACTTTAGTATTTTGATTGAAATTTTCTACTCACATATCGTAATGATACGATTCTAGATGTGTTGCAAAGCCATCTTAAAGAGCTACAAATTTGTCTCTAATAAGGATTTCCAAATTTGAACTCCTGAAGCATGTATATGGCTGCCAAAATAAGTCCTAACATTTAGACAATTTTTTTGCGGGAATTGTGAAGACATTAGGGTTTCTTTTCTACCCTATATAAGTATATCATTAGCACGAAATTGAGGGGAAGGAGGCTGGACAGACGAAAAGAAAATTAATTGTCATGGCCATCATTTGCTTTACTTTTCTCTTGAGATTTTTGTTATCCATTATATTTATGGATAACTAAATTCTCAAATAGGACTAGGGATGAACTTGAACATTATATGGTATTTTTAATTTATGTATTTAGTTTTCAATTAATAAAACTCTTTTGTTTTATCATTCTCAATTCATTGTTGATGTTTTCTTCTCCAAATAATCATAGAATTTATTCTGTTTATGGATTCAGTCATGCTTTTTATATTGAATGGATTAGTTCCTTGATTATATTTGGATCAATTATTTATCTATATTGATTTAATTCTTTGCTGCAATATCACTGTTTGAGTATACTATCGTCGTTAGATTTTCTCAATAGTGATAATAATTTATGTATTTTAAAAGTGGTGAATGATTTTTCAAAAGGTTACATTTGGTTTAATTTTGGTTTATAAATCTATACCTTTCGATTGGAAATTTTAGAAATTGAGTTCCCAATTGAGTTATTCAATGAATTAAGAATAATTAAAATACCGGATTTGTACAGAGGATTTCCAACACTCTACTATTCGTCAAATTTGAATACTTTTTCCGTTAGTCACTTTGCTTCACTTTAATTTGCATTTAAAATTAATCTTTGTTCTCCATTAATAATTTAATATTTTTCTTTAGTTTCTTTGTTTCTTCTGCTATTCTTTTAATTTGTCTCTCTGTGGAATCGACACTCCAAAGCTGTGCTACAACTACCGCGTTATTCTTTGGGCGTAATCATTAGTACAATAATTATTTTCACTATAAGTCATGTTCTGGAATCAATGTTCTTGGCCAAAACAAAGTTTATTATGGGAATTTTTCACACTCCTAAGGTATAAACACATCTAAAACATAATGCTTTTGTCATGTATACTAATTACATGTTGTACCTCATGTTTTTACTTGGTGAGTTGTTGTTGGTGTATATTTACCCCTGACCAAAAAGTACATATAATATGCAGAGGTCATGAACCAACAACTATCTAGGATTGATGTGATGCTTTTTCTATATTTACCATTGTTTCATGTACTGATATAAGTTTTATGCTCCAGACAGCTGGATCTTTGCCACTCAACAAACCAAGTTATCCATCAAGTGGAAGATGTGCACATGGTTGCAGCAAAGTTGTGGATGTTCCACCCACATATATATGTTTCATCACAATATTAACCATCTGGTTCCTTAGCATCTGAACCATAACTAGTTGTGTTTATTGAGAGAATTTTCAAAACTCAAAATATCCTACTTTATGCTTGTACAAAACATTAGTTGCTCCGATTTGTAATACTTAATTGCCTTCTATTAATGCACCATATGCTAGTGTATAGATTACTTAAAGAATCTGAAAATGTTGTATTGGATGATTGAATTTATATGCTATTAAAGTTACCAAGTATTGGATGACTTCTTTTTTTTGGTTTATCATATGATGTATTGTAGTATTTGGGAATATTGTAGTTCCTTAGAGCAGGAAATTAAGTACCCAAGAAATTAGGTACCCAAATAAAGGATGCAATCTGCAAACTGTGCAACACTAATTTTAGCCATTTCTGGCGATTTTTAATTTGCCAAGAATAAGTTTTTGATTCATTATTTCTTTTACGACGAATATAGTTCGATGCGAAAAAATAAATAAGCTTTCAATATATTTTTACTGGCAAACATAAATTCGCTTCAAAAACTATTTCGGCGAATTTAGTTCGTCACGAAAAATGCAATAAAAGGGGTTGAGTTATAATCATCGAACATTAAAGTCACTGCTATTTTATCTATTGTGGCGATTTTAAATGCTAGAAAAAATGCAATAAATGAGGTTGAATTATTCGCATTAAACATTAAAGTAGCTGCTAAAATCTATTATGGTGATTTTAAACGCTGGGAAATATTAATCTCGGCATTTCCCAAAACGCTGTGAATAATAAATCTGATATTTGCGACGATATTTCAGGTATTTGCGACAATTTATTTTCGCTGAAAATAATATTTCCCAGCGATTTAACGTTGTTCTATGCAGCGCAGTTGGGATGATTTTTCTATCTTTTGCAGTGAAAAAATCTCTAAAAAAGAGAGCTTATTGCGACGATTTCTTAAGTTCACTGGATAAACTTATAATTGAATAAACAATTGCAACAAACATTCCGCGCTGTATAAATCCTTAGGAAAGACTAAATGCGGCGATTTAAAGGGTTATTTGCGACGATTCCTTGCACCGGAAAAGGGTGATTTTCTTGTAATGAGTATCTTTACAATCACACATACTATATCAAATCACGTTAGTTTATGAGTTTATTTTTGTGCGATTCTTTTGTGGCCATGTTTTATCCTTTGCTTACATCTAGGTAAATGTTAGAAATATTCCTCTTATTGTTGGTGCAAAGAGGTTGCAAAACAATAAAATAGTAAAAGAAAAGTTTGTTTCAAGGCGTGTTACAATGTCGCTTTCCTTATGACAATATTCATCCCCACCAATAAATGTATACACATGGGTTCCAAGAGAATTTACCTCCAAGATACAATGAAGCCTAGAATAAGTATGTTTGTCGAACTACGTTATGCACATACGAAATTAGACCACAAATTCCCTCAAATTTTACTATTCAACCAAGAGATTAGAAATATGTTCTCTAAAAAACGAACAGATCATAATAATAAGTTTTCAAGAAATGAAAACTTTTGAGAAAGAGAATTTCAAAATTGGCTTTTATATCTTCTTTAATTCGTAGGCCAATGTGTCTATTTATAAATGGTCAAATGATGCGAATAAAATGTTATAACTTTTCATTTCACTAACATTGGTTCCCAATAGGTATATTTATTATACCTAATGCCAAGCAATGTATACATTGGACTTGGTTCAATGGTCACCACACTTCTCCACCAACCAGTCTGTACTTGTTTGAGTCCCAACCGACGCATCTTTTGAGAATAATTTTTAGATGAATTTCCTGACAATTGGAGCTGGCTAGGCGTTGTGCTCGCCCCGCCGCAACCCAGGCCCATGTGGAGGCCTCGTCCTATCAAGGAATCATAAAAACCCCCCCTTCTTGACATGAGATGATTCAAACCCTTGCCCTTTGTAAAGGCAACAATACCACTAAGCCAGTAAATGACTTATATTATATATATATATGGATCCAAAATATTAAAAATGTTATAAACTTTCCATAGCTTTTCCCCTTCTAAAATAATTCATAAGTTTCAAAATAAATCTCAAAATATTATTTAATAATAAATATGTATTATTTTAAAAATATTTTCAACACTTATTGAACTTTGATCATCTTCTTCTTTGGACTTTGATCATTACTTGTGTAGTCAAGCACGTCCAAAACTTGTATCTAGCAATACTTGAATAAAAGTGAAGATTAAAAAACAAAAACTTTGGGGCTAAACATTAAGATGTTTGCACATTATCTAACCAAAAATAGAAAAAGCTATTATCTTCATCGTGCAGAATAAAAGACTCAAAAGGAAAATTATTATCACTTTCAAGGGAAAATTTATGTTTGCTGCCAATTTGTATGGATATGAACATGGGCATGGACCACATTTTTCAAATAAGGCCGACGGAGCCCAAGCACAATATGATACAAGAGATTTAAAATGAAGGCGCCGGGGTCCATGGCATTGCATGGCTTATTCCAGCCCACCTCATGCTCAAGTCTGTCTCTAGACTCTGCCTTCATTTTTTCCTCCTCCTGTTATTCTATATGTCACGTCATATTTCTATTTAAAAATAAAGATAAAAAGAACTTGTGCTAAAGAATCACATAAATAAACAAAAGTATTGAATGAAACGGGGGGGCATTTTGTGAGAGAGGAATCAAAATGTGCCTTCTAGGAATAAGATAATGTTTTTGTTTTGTTTTTTCCTTTCTGAATAAAATTGCAGTTTTTCATTAATCAAACGAGCATTCAGACATTACAATGGATTGTATATATGATATCTATTCTATTATAATAAGTAGCTATCTAACTGTGAATATTAACTTTTTTTATTTTTCTGTTAAGTCCTGTTTTACTGATTCACCCACTTCAACTTCAAAACCATAGTCACGATGAAAGAGTGTGGGTAGTGATACTATCTTTTTACTATTTATTAACTTTTTCGTCACTCTCTCTAGAAAAAACCTATCGTCTCTCTCTAAACTCCTTTTAACTCAGACCAACGAACGGGGGTGGGAGCTTCGGCTCCTCCCCCCTCCCTTCTCTTTTGTTCTCTTTCCTTTTCGTTGTAGTGTTTTTTTAGATTTTTTGTGTGTTTTTAGGTCAAATAACGGAAAATCTTCTTTCTAGTCTTTCCAGCCGTCACCTCTCTACACGCACCTCACCGGGAAGATGCCCAACCGCCGATCTTCAAGACGTCCAAATTTGGCGTCCATCGTAGTGGCGCATAGCCCACATGGGCGGGACGAAATTTCCAAACCCCATCGGCGCGTGGCCATCACGCTCCACCGAGGAGACCTCTGCCAACACCACACTCGGCTTCTCTAGGCTCCCTGACTCTGGGGCTTCCAAGATTGGCCATCGGTTTTCCTCCTCGAGAGAACAGTGTCCTACACATGCCAATGCCGAATCATTGAGCACTGTTCATCCATATTTTGTTCTGTTTTCTTTGTTGCTTATTTTTATTTTATGTAATTTTTAATGTTTTGTCATTGTTTTATTTTTTCTGTTTTGCTGTTAATTTTGTTGACCCGAGTGTGGTGTTGAGCCTTTGGATCGGACGTAATCCGGGGAAAGTGTTGTTTGAGAGTGGTGGGCAATGTTACCCCGGTGGTCGTACGGCCGGGCTGTTGGAGTCTGTGCGTGAGCTAGGTGCTCATCCAATCAAGGCTCGAGATGCCGATGCTTGTGGTGGGCGTGACGTCCGGGGTCTCACCAGTGCTTTGGGTCTTGTAGTTGTTTTTATATTTAGGTGTAGTTTTATTTTTTTAGTTAGTAATAAAATAGAAATAGGCTATTGGATTTGATGTCCATAGCAATGTCCCGTACTCATCCTTCCAGAGAAGACTGTGGGGCATTTTAGTTCTATTTTTATAGAGCACTTTCTTTGTTTAGGAGAGAGTTTGTTTAGAAGTTAAAACAATGTCTGCCACAAAGCAATTTGTGTGTGGGGAAGCCCCAGAGCTGATGCGTAATTAACTTATAGTTTAGATTTTTCATGTATTGATAAGTTACATTTGCAACTTCGGTTCATTAATGAAATGAGTATGTTTCCATTAAAAAAAAAAGTCATGTTTTACCAAAATGCCTTTAAAATTCTTAATCATTTGACGTGTAACTCCCTTGTAGAATTTAATGAAGGATCATATTTTACCAAAAGGCCCTTAATAGCCCCGTGGCACACATGAATTGACATCTCTTTTTCATGTCTTTTTTGTTCTAACAATGAACACATTTTCCTTTTTTTTGTTTCAATTTTCTCTTTAGAACACAAATGTTTTAGAGCATTCTCATTGTAAAATTCAACTTTAAGTAAATTTAACTAATAAAATACTTAAAACACTCAATATATAATATTAATTATTAATTTAATTAGAATATAATTATTATTAATATTAATATTGAATATTATTGATTTGATTATAATATAATTATTATTAATATTTTAATTAGTACAACTATAAAATGTGATAAAAATTAAAATTAAAAAAATTATTAAATTAATAATATTTTATTAATATATAGAGAGTAAATAGATAATCCAATATATATGCAAACCAATGCTCATACTTTGCTGAAGTTTACATTTTTTTTTAATCTTTATTTTTTGTCTTTCTTTAGCCTTGTATTTGTGTGGCTTAAAATTGCTTTGGGGAAAATATCCCTGCAACAACATTGCCATCACCTAAGTTGTAAAGACTAAATTGGCCTATTGAAACCGACAAATAGAAGGAAAAAAGACTTTTAACATACGAATTTGTTTAGTTTTAAAAATTTTAAGATAAATTATATATAAAAATATTTCAATCAATTTCCCTATGTGTATTAAATAATTGATTGAAATTAATTTTCCCATAAAAGCATGTTATTTCTAGTAGCCTCTTCGAAATAATCTAAAAATTTTAAAACTCAGAAACTAATTAATACACCGTATGGTTACCCAATTCAATTCAAATTATTTAATTGTTTTAATGATAGTAACAAAGCATTTCATATATATCTTTCAAATTTGTTTTATAATTTATGTAATAGATTAATGTATAGTCTTTATTGACTCAAACTTAAAATTATATTTCAATCAAATTTATAGTTCTTGAGCATATGTCGAACTCGACGATGGTACAGGAAGACAGTCTATTGTTATGTTTGGTGAAGTTGTAGAAGAAGCATTCGGTTGTTCAGCAGTTGAGTTTATGAATTATACTGGCGATGTATGTTTTCTTATTTTCCATTGCTTTATTGATGTGAGTAAAAAAGTCTATCTTAAAATTTTTCACACACTTACTACATTATCTATAAGTAAAATGACTTTTATATTCAAATTGACTTTTATTTACACCATGAATACTAATTTCATTATAAACATTGCATTACAAATTTTTTGTTAATTTACAGGAACATTTATCATATATAGAAAATATTGCAACACAAGTTTCACTAAAAGAATAGATGATTCAACTTTATGTTGACCCTGACTGACTCAACCAACAACAGAACAAGAACTTCAAAATCGTCTCTATTGATCCTATACAAGATGACACAAAATGATAAATCATAGTACAAACATCAAACGACACATATTTTGAACTACCATTTTTGTTGGACGTTTATTAAACTTATCGCGTGCAGCTTTGCTAAAATTATGGATGTTATAAACATATATTGGATTGTATGATATTTTAAACTAATGTTTTTATCTTCTCCACTATGCCTTAAATTATTAAGTAAAATAAATTATCTTTATAAAATATATATTATTTTTTACAAATAACCATTTCATAAAAATAGGCAAGAAGAGCATCACTCTCCACTTCAGAACAATGCGTTGAAGCCCCCAAAGTTCTTACAAAATATTACAGCTACAAAAGCTGCCTCTGATTCTCACTAGGGGTGGCAATTTGTCTTCTCGAGTCAAGTCACGTCGTGTTAAGTCATGAATATTATATGATATGAGTTAAATCAGACATGATCCGTTTAATTAAATGGATAAGATCCTAAAATCATAACACAACCCAGATAAATAACAAATGACACAACACAACCTGCATAACCAATTTAATAATTAACTTTTATTGGGTTAATCTAGACAATTTTATATAAATGGGATGAGTTGTCACGTATATTTATGTTTTAACACAATTAATATAATTTCATATATAATACAAAGATAACTATATAAATCATTCACAATTACAATTAAATTCATGTTAAAAATATTTTAATAGTCAATATCTTAACCAATAATATAGAAGAAAATTAATGTTTTTATAAAATAAAATTATATATTAACAAAAGTTTAATTAAATATTAATTAGTCAAATACTGTTATTAATATTCCATCCTAACAACAATAAATGCATATAAAACTAAGCATTTTATAGAATTTGAAAATAGAATTTATTCATGTCATATGGATTGATTGCAGGTTTTCGAGATTCACCCGCAATTGACCTGTTTATTAATTATGTCTTATCAGAGCAACGCGTTTTGACCCAAACTCATTTATATCACACTCAAATTCGCTTATCTCGTGTTGTGTTCATATCAAATTCACAGGTCGTATTGTATATTACCACCCCAAATTCTCATATCCCACATCCTAATTAGCTTTGTAAAATTCTGCTCTTGTTAATTGGTTGCCATTTCTCAATATTAATTATCTTTCCTTAGTTGCATTTTGAAAATCTTGTAACACCCCTTTAACTTAAGAAGATCCTTTCTATTTTAAAAAAAATGAAATAGATAGAAATTTCTAAATAAAAACTATGGATATTTTAATCATTTTACGAAACATCGATAAGTAAAATGACAAAAATAACCTGTATTTTGCACTATACTTGTGATTCCACATTCTGATAAGTGATAAGAGTAAGTGGTTTCTAAGATTCCACGTTTATTGAGAAGAAGAAGTTCTTACTCTTTATAATATTCCAATGAAACTCCAATTATATTATTGACTAGTCATTTTGGAGTATACATGATGTAACTTAGGCCTTCTATTGTATCGTTACAAATAGTTTTAGAGCCTATCCAAACCAAAAATGTTAAACTTGAGCCATGCCACCTATGACGAACTGGCCTAATGAGGACGTCAGGAATACAAGGAGAGAATATAATTGTTCCAACAGGGGCTCCAACTGTATTAGTGCTAGTTATTTTGGAGTATACACCATGTGACTTGGGCTGGGACACTACAATATTGATAGTATCCATTTCACTTGAAATGGAGAGATCCTTAATTTCTTTAGTTTAATTTCTTGATCCCGACATTTAGATGCTTATAAAATAGAGTAACTCATCCTTTCCTTCCACTTCCTAGTCGTGGTATTGTTAATTAATTCATGATAAAGTGAATTTGCTGCCTACTAAAGTGTTTAAAAGGAAAGTGGTGAAGGATAAAAAATGTCCTATGTGTGAAACTGAAGAAGAAACTATGATGCATGCATTATGGGAGTGTCATGCTCCAAATGACATCTGGGGTAGTGATAAAAGCTGTTTTCAAAATTCGGACAGATTTGAAGATGATTTTCTGCTATGGTGGGATAAATGCAGGACTTCTCTAAACAAGGGTCAGCTGGAGGAGATGGAAGCAATTCTTTGAAAAGTTTGGCTTTGAAGGAATGGTGTGGTTTTTGAAAGTTGAATGGAATGTCCTAATAAACTAATGCTATCTGCTAAGATATTGTAACGGACTATCAAGCAGTGCAGATTTTGGGCAATTCAAACACACAAGTGCAAATCAGAGGTGCAAACTTTCTGAGATGGGAAAAACTAGATTATGGATATGTCAAAATTAATTGGGATGCTTCATTAGATCAAAAAAGGAAGAAAATGGGAGTAGGGATTATAATTAGAGATGAGACTAGGAAGGTCTTAGCAAATGTGTGCGATCAGAAAGAATATGTAGAAGAAACAGTCATTGCAAAATGTCAAGCATTGAGGACAGCAGTGGAGCTGTGCAGTGATCTTCATTTCTAGAAAGTAAAATTTGAAGGGGATGCAAAGGAGGTCATCATGGCAGTTTGTAGTGAAGAAGAGTTGCTGACTTGTTATGGTTCATTAGTAAAAGATGTAGGTATCATTTTAAGAACAATACTCACTGGTCAATACCATTTGCTCAAAGAGAGAAAAACATGGTTGCTCATTCCTCAACAAAAAAAGCTTTGATTATAGAAGGAAAGAGAGCATGGATAGAGGACTTCCCAGAATTCATTGTGGGATGCCTAAATAGAGATATCAATTGTTTCACATGATATATTAATGAAATACAAAAGTTTATTCAAAAAAAAAACACTTGCGCTATTTAAGCCAATATCTTATGAGGAGATTGTATAATAGCAAAAGAGACGGGTGAATTTATTAGCCTTTCCAAATCGAAGTCCTGTTACCATTAACAACTCTCCCAATCAATCATTCTTTCAAAAGATATTGAGCCTCTCATATAATTCTCCAAGCATAGGATAGCTTATGTGGCCACGTTTTGCTTCCATAATATTTCAGCTCTTGTAATATATTTTTTGTGCCCCGTATAAGGATGTTGACCTTACGATATTGCAAGAGATCAAGGAAGGGTTACATAATGTAGAGGAAATCATAAGGCTACAGAAGGAGGTGGGTATCTTATTAGAGCATAGAGATCTAAGATGGAAATAAAGGGCAAAAAGGTTAAAAAAAGGCTCCAAGAAAGGGGATCAAGAAATGCTCTACGTTTCTTGGGATTCCTTTTCGGATATTGGCAGGGCCTCACTTAGGCCATGGAGGCGTCCATCCCCCAGGCGCCCCAAGCACCTTTGGGGGGATTGGAAGAAGCAATTTCACGATTGAAAACATTTAAGTAGGCGCTGGTAAGACAGGAGCCTCCTACTTATAAGGTGCCTATGCAGTATACGATGGATGTTAACAAAGTACAAGGATTTATATTCACGGAAATGGAAATGGCAAACGTGGCAGAGGACTTTCGTTATGCATTGGTGCTCAAGTTTGCTCGTGTTAGGCCTCCAATAGAGATGATTAGGCACCATATCATTAAATCTTCGGATTTTTTAGAGGTTCCAGTGATAAGTCTCATGGATGACTACCATGTTCTTCTTCAATTGCAGTCAGAGCGAGATTTTGTGCATGGTTGGGCGAGAGAAGGGAGACTAATGGAAGGATGTGTTTTCAGACTTTTCAAATGGACAAAAGATTTTGATTTGCATATGGAACCGTCATTAGCCCCTCAATGGATATTCTTGTCAGGGCTTCCCCTGCATTTGTATCGATCAGACTGCTTGCAAATCTTGGCAACCATATTTGGTCGTTTCTTGGGTACAGATCACGCTACGCTACAGAAGATAAGGGCCACTGGGGCAAGAATCTGTGTAGAGATTGATTTAAAAGAAGAACCAGTGCAAGGCTTCCTAATTGTGGTTTCGGCAAATAGGACTATTTGGCAGGAAGTGAAATACGAGAAACTAGGTTTTTATTGCTTCAAATGCTATCGCCAGGGGCACACGTGTTAGACCCCCACATAAAATCGCCTCTAAAGTTGCACCTTGGCCATATGCACACATATCGCTCGAGCGGAGTGTCGAGCAGATCTCTCGGGTTGCAGACTGGCTCGAGCGGACTGTCGAGCTAGATTCGAGCGGAGCTCTCTGGTTGTATTCGCTCGAGCGAAGTGTCGAGCCAACCTTGGCTCGAGCCAGGGTCTAGCCACAGTCAAGCCAGACCTCAAAAATGACATTTTCAGCATGAGAACAAGCCAAAGTTCGACCCCCATGCACCCCTTAGCCGAACCATTGGCTCATGCATGCCACGGCTATGTGGTCCATGCTACTATCTTATTTTTGTCATTTATTTTATTTTATTTCTTTTATTGCAAATGGACCTTTTAGGGATTTTCAAGTTGTAACCTTTATAAATAGGACCCTTAGTCATTTCTTTCACATCTTTTGGCAAAAACCCTAGAGGGAGAACTATTGTTTGAGAGATCAACATCGGTGCTTAGCACTTGGGCTTTTTGGGTGCAATTCATGAATCTCAAAGAGAGAATCATTCCATGGAATTTGTGAATTGGAGTGATTCAACTATCTTGTCTTACAACTTGGTGCAATTCGTGAATCCAAGTTGTGTTTATCTTTATTCTTGATTATTTATCAATATATGAGGTTTATTCAACATTTGTGCAATTCGTGAATCATTTGTTGAATTACTTTATTTTGCTCATTCAAGTTCTTAAGTATTCATACTTTGTTCTTGAGTGTTCTTCATTGTGTTCTTGGTGTTCATCCATTGCATTGCTCATTCAATCCATCTATTCATCATTTTCGGCCAACCCTAGTGTTTGTCTTCCTTCCATAAATTATTCCCTCCATCCCCCTAGCCCTAGCAGAAATTCACTTACCTTATCCATCCAAATTCAAGTTTGGCCACTCTTGCCTAATTTGAATTAACCCTAGCTGCCCACCATTCTTTCCACCTTAGTGTTTCCATATTTGGAAACCCTAGTTGACCACTTCAACTATCCAATTCCTACCATAGCCAAAACCCTCTTGCCATAATAATTCAAATTCAAATTTCAGCTACACTAGCCTTATTTGAATTGGTCTTAGTCGCCCACTCCACTTGCCATATTAGGGTTTCCATACTTGGAAACCCTAGTTGACTCCATCAACTCATTTGGCCAGCCACCACCTTATCCGTAATCAAATCCCTAGTTTTTAGGAGACCTTCCTAAAAACTCTCACTAGCCTATTCCACCAAGCCATTGCCGCCCACACTCTAAACCCTAATCCATCTTCCACCTCAAACCCTAGCCACATCATCCAAACCCTAACCCTAATCACCAAAGTGGTGCCATCCATGCAAGCCACTATTGCCGTGAACTCCATATAAGCCCAGCCACCCAAACACTTAGCCATTTTTCCACATTCCATATACTCATCCTAGTCTAAACACTTAACCTCACCTTGTCCACATTGCCACCATAGCCACCATTGTTCAAGAATCAAGCAAGAGAGGAACGGAGAATCGGTCATCACCAAGTTGCCCTTGGCGTGAAGATCCTAGTGTTTAGGGACTTGACCAAGGTCCCTAACAATACTGCAGTAGTTTGCAGATCAAGTGAATATAGACATCCTTCAGGAAGGGAGGAAAATGTGAATAAGAAAAGAGTGTGGAAAGAAAAAACCTCTTATAAGAATTTTGACATTGGCCAAACTTCAAAGGGGACAAGTTTGATCGAAGATTCTAATCCCAATGAAGAGGATGATCAAACAAAGGTTGATACGCATATTTTAGAACTTGAAGAGGGTGAAATTAGATCTGAGAATTTTGAAGTTGCACAGTTGGATGGGGGGTAGAGCAAGGAAATGAGAAAAGCATATGACACAGGTATTCTTGAATGTTCTGGAAATATGAATGAGGATAAAATGAAAGGGAATCAGGAAGCAGATCTTGCGGGTGTATTATTTTCGGATGAATTACAGGTGGTGGATTTGGAGGTGGCAGGGGGTGAAATCGATGTTGATGGCTTTGAGGAAAGTCACACAGCGCTGGTCTTTGAATTAATGGCACTAGAATGCAGACCGAATGATTTTCTTGTGGAAGAGATTGATCCAGGAGGAGGATAGACCGAGGTGCAGTCAGACAATGAGGACAAACATGGGATACAACCCCTTTCAAAGGATAAATGCTATGAATCGGATCCAGAAAAGCCAGAAAAGTCTTCAAAACATCTAAGTGCCAAGAAACCTTCTGTGAGGCAGTCTCAATGGGTATTATCCCGTCCATATAAATTGAACTTATGATAGAAACAATGTTGGTGTGGAATGTGCGAGGTTTAGGTAGATCCAGGAAAAGACTTTGTAGTTTGACAAAGAAAATAATGCGGCGATTGTGGCTATTTCAGAACCTTTTTCAGAACTTAAAATAATGGAACATTTGGGTGTATCTTTGAGGCTACTGTATTTCTATAACAACTCATAACTGGGTGGTAAATTATGGATTTTTTGGAGAGATTCTTGTGATTTTGAGGTCTTACGTATGTCAAACCAAATGATCTCAGGTTGGTTCAAAAATGGAGCGGACAAGATCCTGATCTCTTTCATTTACACGAAGTGCAACCAGGTGGAGAGGCGTGAATTATGGAATAGTTTGAAGGATGTATGTCTAACTGATCCATGGATAATAGTGGGGGATTTTAATATCATTAGAGAGGATAGGGAGAGAATTGGTGGGAACCCGAGGCCTTTGTCTTCCATGGCTAAATTCAATGATTGTATAGACACTTGTGGTTTACTGGATCTTACAGTGGTGGGACATAGATTGTCATGGTGCAACGGACATGAAGGACGTACGAGAAGTTGGGCTCGTTTAGACTGGACTCTCATAAATTCTTTTTTTGCAAATCTATTCCTGACGGCTCACTTCGAATATTTGGAGAGGAAGTCCTCGGACCATTCTCCTATGATCATTAAGTTCCAAAAAATTGAGGTAAGATACAGTCCTCATCCTTTTCGATTTCAGAATATGTGGTGCTCTCTTGTAGGTTTTCGGCATTGTGTTGAAGAGGTATGGAGTGAACTAGTTATGTCCTCTGGTTTGTTTAAACTGGTGGAAAAACTGAAGAAGGGGAAGCAAGTTTTGCGTGCTAGGAATCATAATGTTTTCGAGCATGTGGGGCAGAATATAAAGATGTTGGGGGAGCGGTTGGAGATATTAGAAAATTAGCTTCAGACAAATTATGAATCGGAGGTTGAGTGTGATTACCTAAGCACAAAAGCTGAATTGAATACATGGGAACTTAGAGAAGAAACTCATTTATCTCAGTTGGCTAAGAAAAAATGGCTTTCGGAGGGCAATCAAAATACTAGCTTTTTCCATACTAGTGTTAACCAAAAGAGGAAGAAAATCATCACTCAGATGGCTCTTAAAGATGGCAAAATATTAGAAATGATGGAGCAGGTACATGAGGTTGCATCAGCTTACTTCCAGGATTTTCTCACTACACCAAACTTGGTTGTACAAGGGGATTTATCCGAACTAGTGGCTACGGAAATTACTATGGAAGAAAATAATGAACTTGTCCGTCTACCAACAGTTGAAGAGATTCACAATGCCTTAAAGTCAATTCCGAAGGAGAGTACGCCGAGGCCTGATGGGTTTGGTTCAGTTTTTTATTTACAGTGTTGGGATTTTATTAAGGCGGATGTGATGGAGGCTACGGTGGATTTTTTCTTGTGTAAGCCTTTATCTCGCTTTCATACATCTTCATTCATTGTTTTGATCCCCAAAGTGGAGGAATCGAAAAGCTTTGGCAAATTCAAACCAATTAGTCTTTGTACAGTGGTGTATAAAAAATTTTTCAAAAATGCTGGTTCAACGTATGACTCGGTTATTACCACGTTTGATTTCTTCAGAACAAGGAGCTTTCATTCCGGGTCGAAGTATTTTTGATAACATTTCTTTAGCCCAAGAATTAGTACATTCCTTAAATAAAAAAGTGAAGGGCGGAAATGTTATGCTCAAGATTGACATGGCTAAAGCTTATGATCGTGTTGACTGGTCTTTTTTGGTGCGGGTTCTAGAAAGGTTTGGTTTTTCATCTCATTTTTGTACCTTGGTGATGAACTACGTGACTACGCCATGGTTTTCAATAATGATGAACGGGACGTATAAAGGTTTCTTTCAACCTTCCCAGGGATTAAGGCAAGGTGATCCTTTGTCACCCTACCTATTTATTTTAATTGAGGAAATTTTATCAAGAATGCTACAAAAAAATTTTGAGGAAGGTCGAATACGTAGTTTCTCACATCCACTTGTATCTCATCTCCTATATGCTGATGATCTCCTAGTGTTTGTAAATGGTGAAAAGAGATCATTGAGGAGGCTTGGTAAAGTTTTGGAAACTTATGAGAAATGGTCGGGGCAATTAATTAATAAAGAAAAGTCGACTATTTTCTTCTCAAAGAAAATTGATATTTCTAGACAGCGAAGTTTAATGAGATTGACGGAATTTGCGAAGGGAAAATTTCCGATGACTTATTTGGGTATTCCCTTAGTCACAAGACGTCTCACTTCCCGCGACTTAGAGCCTCTGGTTTCTAAGATTCGTAATTAAGCAGACGGCTGGAAACTACATCTGCTTATCTCAAGGTGCTAGATTGGTGCTTCTTAAGCATGTTCTTTCCAGTATGGCGATACATCTTTTCGCTGTGCTCCATGTTCCGATGGTAATATTTAAAAAAATCAATGCTGTTTTCTTTGGGGGGAAAATGGTGGTAAATCAAAGAAAAAGTGGTGCGCCTGGGATAGTGTATGTAAACCTGTAAAAGAGGGTGGACTGGGGCTAAGGAATTTTTCAGAGGTCCAAAGATCTTTACACGTGAAATTTGTGTGGAGGTTATTGACGATGGAGAGTTTGTGGACTAAATTTTTCCGGGCTAAATATGTTAAAAAGGGACATGTGGTGAATATTGAAAATAGAAATAATTCTTCTCGATTCTGGAAAGCAATTCTTGGTGTGATGTCAGATGTGGTGGAAAATGTTCATGTAAAAGTAAGAAATGGAGGTTCATCTTTCTGGTATGATAGGTGGTTGAAAAGTGGACCTCTATGCAGTCATTCGGAGATGAGAGGTGAGGGGCTCAAAATTAAAGATGTTTGGATGGAAGGAGACTGGGATGAAAATAAACTTGTGGAGCTGGTTGGTCTAGAAAAGGATGGGGAAATTATGCAAGAAATAGTTGCCGGAAGAGAGGGAAAGGACTTAATAATCTGGAAGCCAGAAACGGATGGTACATTCTTGGCTAAAAGTGCATGGGATCTAATTCGCATCAAGGGAACGGAACAAACAGGAATAAATTGGATTTGGCATCCGTTGTTGCCTAAGAAGATCTCCATCTGTATGTGGAAAGCCAAGTTCAGTGCTCTAGCGGTTGACTCCCAAGTCCGAAAGTTGGGCATTTCTCCTGCGTCAAAATGTGACAAATGTGAAACAAGGGAAGAAGAATAACTGGAACATGTATTATGAGCAGGCAATATAGCGAACCAGGTGTGGACTTTTGCTTCAACAGCACTTGGTGTTCCTATTTTGGAGGTATCTACATGGTGGGCGACGGTAACAAGGTGGTTTTGCTATGCAAAAAAATCAAGTCAGCGTGGTAGTTTAATTGGCATGATACCTTCACTCATCACTTGGCGTTTATGGTTAAGGAGATGCAAAGCTCGAATGGAGGGATTGCAAGAATCAGCTATGGGAGTGTGGGTAGCGGTGAAGGTATGGCTGCGTAAAATTTCTTCACTAATGATCCAAAAATGGTCCATTTCCTCTACAGATGAGGCTATTCTTAAAGCACTAGAGAGAGGTACCTTTTATTAACCACACAAAAAGATGTCCAAGGATTATTATTGGAATAAACCTATACGTGGTTGGATCAAGCTAAATATGGATGGAAGCTGTCAAGGTAATCCGGGGAATTGTGGAGGTGGGGGAATTTTACGGGACCATGGCGGGAATTTTATAAGGGCGTTCTCTACTCATTTTGGGCATGGTACTAACAATGAAGCGAAACTACGAGCCTTGATTGTGGGGGTTGGTGTTTGCAAAGAGATGGGCTTCTCATAGGTTATGATAGAACGTGATTCTAGTCTTGTGGTTAATTGGTTAAAAAATAAAACGTGCACGGCTTGGTATTTATGGAATTTTTGGGATGAGTTGATGTTTGCTTTACATGATATTCAAATTTCCATTATGCATCAGTTCAAAGAAGGGAATAAGTCGGCAGATCTTCTTGCACCTATGGGAGAGGAGGGAACTAATAGAAGATTTAATTCTATTGATTCTTTACCAAGGGAAATAAAAGGCATGTTGTGCTTAGACAAAATTGGTCTTCCTTATATTAGAATTTAAAGTTTTCAGCAATAGGAAATAGGCATGTTTAGATTGGACTAGTGATTTTTGTATAGGGAGTTTGCTTTTCTGGTTTCGGCTTATTTTGTTTGTTTGCTTTTGGTTGTTTTGTGTTTGGGTGGTTTTTATTTTTCTTATTTGTAGACTCCCAAATGCTTTTTTTTGTAACCACGGTATTCATCCGCCATAAGTGAGGGCTACTTAATAAACTTGGAACGGGATCGCTATGAGGGTGGCTACCAGCTCTTTCTAAAAAAATAAAAAATAAAATAAATAAAAAAGGGCAAAAAGGTAAAAGAATAGGATCTACCAACTAGGAGATCTTCAAATCTACTAAACCATCTAAAGATGTGATTGGTTCAAGCCTACAGTTCATAACATCTAGAGTTACAGCAGAGATGAATGAAGCTTTAAAGAAAGAAATAACTAGAGAGGAGATTGAAGCTGCTGTTCAGTAAATGGGGGCCACTAAAATCAACAAGACCGAATGGGTTTGGGGCATATTTTTTCCAAAAATTCTGGAGTATAGTGGGAGATCAAGTTCACAATCTTGTTTAAAAAAAAAAAAAAAATTAGGGGAGAGGGAATAGACCAAGACCTTAATTATACTCTTATTGCTTTAATCTCTAAGGTTAAAACTCCTGTTCTAGTTAGTGAATATAGGCCTATTAGTCTTTGTAATGTTTTATATACGATCATTGCAAAGACCTTAGCAAATAGGCTGAGAACAATTCTCCCCAGTATTATATCTAATCATTAGAGTGTTTTTATCCTGGGAAGACATAACAGATAACATTTTAGTGACTTATGAGGTTCTCTACACTATGAAGACTAGACAAATGGGTAGAAATTGTAGTATGGCTCTTAAACTAGATATGTTAAAAGCCTATGACTCTGTTGAATGGGATTATCTTGAGATGGTGATGAAGAAGCTGGATTTTGAAGATAAGTTTACTGCTTTAATTATGGAATGTGTCACTACTATCAATTACTCAATCCTAGTTAATGGTGTACCTGGTGAGAAGATTTTTCCAAAGAGAGGGTTAAGACAAGGTGACCCTTTGTCTCCATATTTACTTTTGTTATGTGCTAAAGGTCTGGGCACTTTGATTGATAATGCAGAATTTAAGGGATATATTAGAGGAGTTTTTGTGACAAAGGGGAATAAAGATTAATCATCTTATGTTCGTAGACGATTGCATCATTTTCTGTGGGGCTCTTTTTCAGGAGTGGAATAGGATTGAAGAAGTTCTGAGTTTATATGAGAGAGCATCTGGGCAGTGTCTTAATAAACAAAAGACATCAATATTCTTTAATACAAACTATAGTAATTCTGAGCAGCACAAAATTCTGGAGGCGTGGGTGTTAGAGCAACTGTAAATTGTGAAAAATACTTAGGGTTGCCTTCAATGGTAGGAAAAGCTAAGTATATATATCTTTCAATTGCATTAAAGATAGATAATGGCAAAGATTGAGCAATTGGAAGAATATGTTTCTGTCATAGCGTGGGAAGGAAATACTGCTGAAAGCAGTTATCCAAGCCATATCAACTTATCATATGAGTGTCTTTAAGTTACCGAGAAGACTACCTAAAGAGATATCTGCCATGATGGAATGCTTTTGGTGGGGATATAAGAACAATGACAAAAAGGTTCACTGGAAGAGCTGGGATAAATTGGGGGCAGCAAAATTTGTGGGAGGTTTGGGTTTTTGAGACTTTGAGAATTTTAACAAAGTCATATTGGCCAAACAATTCTGGAGATTTTTTATTAATCCACACTCCTTGGCTACAAATATTTTTAAAGAAAGATATTTCAAAAGGGATAATCTGTTAGAAGCAAAATGGGTTGGTGTACTTTTATTTGGAGGAGTCTGTCTTTGCTTAAAGAGGGGCTTGTATGGAGAGTTGCCAATGGTAGGGATATTAAGATTTGTGGCGACAAATGGTTACCTACACCTTCTTCATTTTGTATCCAGTCTCCAGTTAAATCTCTTCAAAATACTTCTCGGGTCAGTGATTTAATTGATTCAAAAAAGGGCTCTTAGAAGATTGATCTTATAAAAAATGAGTTTGCAGAAGCTAAAGCTGAGGTATTTTGTAATATTCCCATTAGTAGAATTAGTTTGCAAGATAAAAGAATATGGGGTTACACAAAAACAAGTATACTTACTGTGAAGTACTTATCATCTAGACATGAGTATTAGGAAGATTTCGAGTGGTCAATCATCCTGGGCTACAAATGAAGTTGAGATATGGACAAAGATATGGAAGATGCAAATCCCTGAGGTGGTGAAAACATTTATATGGAAAGCGGTAAATGATATTCTACCTACTAAATCCAACCTATACTAGAAGAAAGTCACAGATAATTCCTTGTGTCCCATTTGTCAAAGAAGTGAGGAATCAACATGTCAAGCTTTATGGAGCTGTGAAGCTACAACAGATGTTTGGGCGGAAAGTCTAAGCCAATAAAAAAGTGGTAAAGTCTTGAAGATAACTTTCATCATATGACTATGGTTACAAAGCTACAACAGAGTGATTAAGAATTTGTGGCATTGACTATGAGAAAAATATGGTTGAGAAGAAACAGTTTTCCTCTTTAGAATAATTTTGCAAGTCCTAATACAGTTATGCAATAAACAGTGGAGAATCTAGAATTCTGTTAGCAAGTTCAGAAAGATTTGTTGTACTTACAATATGGGGCTGAAAGTATGAAAGCAGAAGTCAGATCGATAACTCCAGAATGGAATGTGGTGAAGTTAAATTGGGATGCTGGCTTTGACTCTAAGAACAAAAGGATAGGGGAAGCCTGAAGGTATAATCATTCGAGATTGGGAAGGGGAGGTTTTGGTTTCATTGTGTAAGAGCATACCCTTTGTATATCACCCAGTTATAGCAGAATTTTATGCATTGTGGACTGTGGAGGGCCATTGAGTTATGTTTAGAGTTGAACTTTTCTAGGGTGATTTTTGAAGGAGATGCAGAGAATATTATACAAGCCATCAGAAGTGAAAAAGAGTGTTGGCATTATTTTAGACAGCTAGCAGAAGATGCCAAGACTATTTTTAAAGAAAAACTTCCATGGAAGATTCAACACCATTAATTACAGTGAGGAACATGTATGGATGGAAGACTACCAAGAGAAATTTGTAATATAGTGGCACTAGAGAAACTCTGTAATGATTGATGGCGATAATAAAATGCTCGGTTTGGTTTGTTTAAAAAAAAACTAATCTCTATTATATCTCATGATAATTGGGATTTTCACAACAATTTTTTTTTTTATTTGTTAACCGCTTTTCTTTCTATTTTATTTTTTGCTTGTTTTTGTTTACAAAGATAAGTCGAGTCAGCTCCAACTCAGAATTAAGATCTCAAGACAAACTCCAAAATTTAGTAAAAATTGAACATCAGACCAAGGAGTCCGAGGCAACCTTGGTACCCTTAGGGTGATCTAGTGGCCTAGGTTGCATCAAGAGCAACTCAATATATATTGAGGCCTATGGTAAAATTTAAGTACTGAGCCGTTATTAATTATAATACAATAAAATGGATTTATTTAAAATATTTCAATAAAATTTCTTGAATTTATATTTAATACAACAACTTAAAACAAAATCTCATTGTAAATTTTGTGCCTCAATTTAGCAAGATCTTTGAAAAAAATTATTTAAAAATATAAATTATTCATTGTCTTAGATATAAGATTTAGTATCAAAGGGCCTTGCACTCATTGAAAAATTTAAAATTTATTTAAAATTTTATTTAATGAAATGGTTTTATATTTTTTTTCTAAAACAAAAAGACATCTTATGACCAACCAATCCTTTTCCTCGGCGGTTGGTCATAATCTCCCCACTTTATAAAAATTTCATTATTGAAATTTGCTTATACTTGATTTGAATCCGTTCATACTCATCCTTACATCGTCTTCGTGCGTTCATACACCTTCCTTGCTTCAATCACTTCTCGCATAGTACCTTGCATCCTCGTGTTTTAACAATCCTCTGTTGGCATACTCAAGTCATCTTCTGTTACTCAATTCGACTCATCGTATAGCACTTGTACATTTCATATTACTAGTCTTGCTAAAAATGTTCGTAACCGCCATTTGATCCTCCAACTAAACTCTAATTTAACTCGTGGTCATCCATGCACTTTGTGACTATCTCAATCTATCTATCTTTCTAATTCATTCCTCGAATAAACAAGTAACTACTTCTATGCATTCCAAGCATTCCATAGTTCATTCCTTCTACCACTAACCTCCTACATTCTTCATAACTCCCTTCACTTCATGAACCTAACATCACTTCTATTAGTATATGTCATACTGACATGCATGCATTGACTCTTTCATAATATT